>JARFNZ010010349.1:0-14777 GCA_031763405.1 Balanus nubilus
GTTGCTGATTTCTTCGATGCACAAGTGCAGGTTGAGTGATTGACCAAGCTGGGTGTAAAACTCTTGCACTTTTAAGTCTTAACTTGCCTTTTCCTTCAAGAGTTAATATGGTGACGAAGGTAGTAGTTTGGAACTTGGATGGTGTTTTCAGTTTTGCCAGTTTGAGGGTGCAAATTGGACCAGGTAGAAATTTAAATGAGTGTTTTGCCAGTTGCATCAATTATGATAAATAATACATGCAAATTCAATTTCCAAGGAAAACCTTATACATTTTTTAAGGTTTCTGACTCCAAGGGTCTTTGATTTTTTTTCTCCATAATTCAGTTGTTGACATGCATGCATAAAAGGTAAATTCTCGTAAATAGGCTATTTTTGGGGATTAATTTTCCACTCCTTTTCCTGGTTTTCAGTTCGAATTTTCCACTCAACACCCTGACTCAAAAGCAATCCTAGGACACTGTCTTATACTCATTGTTTATTGGTGTTTAAGGGCGCATCGACTGCGTTGGTCACTTTGCGCCCATATATCCTACACTAGTTCGATCCAGTACACATGCCGGTCTGGACCCATCACCGTCATATTAGTTCCCTATCACTGACCTTCCCTCGTTGATGAGCTCGATAAATGCGAGTCCGGCGTGTTTCTGCAGCGAGTTCTGCCACTCCTGGGAGCAGAGCAGCATCACCAGCTCTACCACAGACTGACCCGTCTTGAACGTGGCCATGCCCTTGCCCTCCGAGAGCAGCTCCTGGCCGTGGCTGCCGATCAGGGTCTTGCTGAGGAACGACGAGAAGTCCACCATGATCTCCCGGAGGAGGGGCGAGATGGAGCTGAGCGCCACCTCCAGCTTCAGCGTCAGGTTCGCCTCGCGCGTCGGCGTCGGCAGCGGCGCCTGGCGGGTAAAACGGGAGTTACAGCGGATACATTTTTGTCAGGTTTTTAACTGTTTAACCTCCCCACATACAGCAACTCAACACAAGCAAATATAGCAAAACAATGCAGTGCAGCACTGCACAACACATGACAGTTATTCCATCACTGTGCGGCCCGTCCGGCCAAGCCGGGACGGTGCCAGTATTGTCGGCAAATACCGTCCCGGCTCCGTGGAGGTCTGGAGGATACCTCCCCGGCGCTCCGGACGGACCGCCTGGCCCCCGCCAAACCGCCACGCATTTACTACGAACAGATTCGCGAGGCGGTGCCCCATGTCGCCGGCCCGGCGTGCGACCCGTCAGCTTGTTAGGTTGGCGCATAGCACGCCCGGCCGACCGACCGGCCCCCGCAAGGAGTGCGAGGGCCGGTCTCGGGTTGGCCCGGTTGGGTTAGGGGCGGGGTGCAGTCTCATTGGCCTATTCAATGTACAAGCCTGTGTCCTTTTTCTGCCTACTGCATGACACACAGCGGGGACATAGGGAGGGTGAGACAACAGCAGCGCCAACAGACAACGACAGTCAGGGACATGGCGTCACACAATACACAGCTCGACGATTGGTTGAAAATAGGACAGAGGAGACAACCAAGGCAGATGGACAAGCCACGGGTTTTCATCACAGGTAAGTCATGAATCTCAACGTCAAAGTCGTGGTTACTTCCTCCTGATGACCAGAAAGTCTCGTTACTCCGCCTACCCATCTCGCAAAACGCAGATCTCAGCTTCGAGCTCAGCGGTACAATCTAACTTCCGGCGTTTACTACCAGTGCCATCTAGTGCCAAGGTTATAAGTAGGCATGCGTGCCAGTGCTCGTACTTTCCGAACGACTGACCAAGAACCTATTCACAGACGTCACCAGAGATGGCATTCACGTGACTGGACGGGCCGCGAGGAGAGGTAAAACGGGGGACAGGGGGGTAACATCATGTGTGCAGTGGGAACCGGCGCTCAGACGCACCTCGTGCACGAAGCCCTTGATGTGGAGGTCCTCTGGCCGGGCGGGCCTGAACTCTGATTGGACGGCGGCCGGCGGCGCCGGGCTCTGATTGGCCGCTGCCGTGAAGTGTGGTGAGCTGCTCACGGTAGAGATCTCCTGCACAGGAGCCGCCGGTGCTGTAACCAAGAGAGTTATCACGTAAGGTCACTGTGCCCTTACAAAATGCGAGCATGAATGAATGAATGAATGAATGAATGAATGAATGAATGAAGGGATGAATGAGTGAACGATAAGAATGAAATACATTCCTTTTGAAGCTACTCAACGCGACCATGATCCAAAACAAGGTCCAATCTAAGATAGTCTACTTCTCAACATGTGATTCATCTCTCGCTGCGTTATTCCACCGACGAGAAGTTTAACATAGCTACTCAAACCGCCTATCACACCTTGCTGGAACCAAAGCTGGCAATCTCCGCAGCACCGCACAGCACCACACTCGACTGACCTGTCTGTGCCTGCGTCTCTCCCTCGTCCAGCCGGACGTCGGACCACTGTTTCTCCTCCGCGGCGGTCCTCTGCCGCTCCTCCGCCGGCGCCTGCTCCGGCTCCTGCTCCGGCTCCGGCTCCGGAGGGCGGCTGGAGGCGCGCGACACGCGGCCCGGCGGTGCCGAGGAGGCCTCCGCCTCCGCCTGAGGTAGCGCAGCGGCCCGCGGCAGTCAGAGGGGGCTGGGTCGACTATAAACCGACTCCCGCACCGGGGGAAGCAAACGGAAACATACGGCGTGCAGCAGTGCGACCAGGAGCGAAATCAGAACCGAGCGCAGGCCGCGGCCGGCCGCGGTTTCGGCCGGTTTCGGCCGGTTTCATCAAACGAAGCAGTGCTTCTACGAACATTTCTATTTCTACTAACGAAGACGATACATAGCTTTGACCATAGCTTTCTTGTAATATTTACTTTTCGGTTTTCGACAAACCGTCATTTTGTCTTTCGTCTTTTCCGTGGTACAAATTGAAATGTTCGTATGTTCGTGATTTCTTTATATAACTAGCTTCAGACTGTCTCAAGCCAGTGATAGCCACACGTATATGCTTGCAAGTGTCAAGTGCCACGCACCGCGAGGGCTTCGTGCCGCAAATATTCATACTTAATCTACATTTTCGTTCACAACAAATAAAAACTCTCACTAGCGGGCCCATATTGACCAAACCACGACAGTGAATTGCATGATCAAATACCTACGTTGCTTCATTGTTGCCATGAAAATTGAAGCAAAAAATCATGCTCATCATGATGCAAACACATTCGATCAAACAAAGTCCACATGGAAGCTATGTAGTTTCCTTCGACAATGCTGTAAAAAATACACACTGGCAATTCGATTTTTCATTCAACACTTCGGTAAGCGGAGTGATATCACATGCCCTCTCTGTCCTCTGGCAAAGCAAGCTTCGCTGTTGCAATGCCACCTGTCCTTCACCAGCTGCATTGTTCGTTGAGTGAACTGATGTCGCTCACGTGTTCGTGCTAAGGCCGCACACTGATCAGGGTGGTGTTCTTTGATGGATCCGCACAAAGCGATTGGACAATGAGCTTAAGTTAAGTTAAACTTGATTAAGTGGATTCAGACGCTGTTTATTTAGATGTTCGTATCTTGATGTAATTGCATTTTGCAATTCAATCTAATTTGCAATTCAAGTGCAATTAGCATGTGTCCATCAGCGATGGGCCAATGTGACAGGTATGGGTTAACGTCCTGAAGTCACGTCAGGTCGCGCTGTGACCGTCTATCAAAGAACACCGCCCTGGCATCGCCGGGCAGCCGTCATGCGCCAGTGCACTGCCGCCACCGGTGAAGCAAGACAAAAACGTGCCACGATGTGTTTTCTTTTTAGGAAACGTTTGCCTTTAAACCTCTATTGTTAGCGGGCCATCATCTCCTGTGTCCAAGGCAGCCATACGCTCCTCGGGCAATCACCCACCAGATCGATTCTTCAAAACACTACTTTAATGTTAATTCGTAGCACGGTTTTGTCTACATATGCTTCGCCTCTGAAGCGCTCCACCTCAGCCCCATCACTGAGTCAGTCAGCAGTGCGGCGTGGTGGAGTCAGTCAGCAGTGCGGCGCGGTGGAGTCAGTCAGCAGTGCGGCGCGGTGGAGTCAGTCAGCAGTGCGGCGAGGTGGAGTCAGCGCCTGGGGCGGTCATTCGGTGAGCGAGGTCATGTACTCACTCTGGCTGCGGCTGCCGCCTGGTTGGCTAGAACGGACGGGTTGCTCTCGTCAACAAGCACGTCGGTGACGGTCTGCTCGTCGGCAGGCCGCGGCTCGGCCGTGACGCCGCCCAGCGCCGCTGGTCAGGTAATGACGGCGCCGAGTCAGACACGGGATGGAGGGCACACACACTACACCGGACACACATGCAGACTGGTACTTACAGCCCGGTACTGTTACTTACAACCGCACAAAACGGGAAACGAACACTGGCGCACGCACACTTGGCGCTCAAGCTCACACACACGCGCAGAAACGCACACAAATATACAGACACGCGTACGCACACACGATCTGCGCACGCGCCAAAATACAATCCGGTCACTTTTCCAGCAATAGGTTGCAAGGCAGATCGGAGCACGCCAGTTACACTGTCGCAGGTTAAAGTACAAACCTGAACGTTGTTCATGTTGTTATTTCTGCCAAACTGATAAACATTGGTATTACTACTCGCAGGGACAAAAATACACTACGGACAAAAAAAAACAAGTTTACCATGGATACATTTAATCAGCCCATTAGTAAGAAATCTCCCCTTCCACATACGTCTGTACCGAGCCAAGGTCCCGGTATGCTGTCGCTCATCCCTGGGTCCTCTGTGTCGGCCTCAAACCGTACCACCCCATCCCGATCGGTGTCATTTCTGTCCACTGACCTGCCCGGACGGCCGTGAGCTGACCTGCCCGGACCTGACCTGTCCACTGACCTGCCCGGACTGACTCTGTCCACTGACCTGCCCGGACGGCCGTGAGCTGACCTGTTCACTGACCTGCCCGGACGGCGGTGAGCTGACCAGGCTCCAGGATGTCGCGGTACTTGGACACCATCAGGACAGAGATGAAGTAGATGGTGGCCAGCGAGAGGAACTGCGCCTGCTTGGTCTCCTCCTGCAGCAGCGGGGCGGCGCGCGCGGCGTTACAACACCCCCAGGCACAGTTGGCAGGCACAGCGCGACATAAGGCCACACTCGGAGAGACACGGCAGCACAGCACGGCGGTTCATCACAGACACAGAAACGA
Source organism: Balanus nubilus (assembly GCA_031763405.1). NCBI lineage: Eukaryota > Metazoa > Arthropoda > Thecostraca > Balanomorpha > Balanidae > Balanus > Balanus nubilus. The sequence goes on from JARFNZ010010349.1 coordinate 5,164, forward strand.
CACGAACGCCGCAGCAGCTGCTGTAACGCCGCATAGGTGAAAACGACGTGTGCCATGAAATCTCTAACAAGATCATTGAATGTATTAACAGAAGAACAACAATAATTTTCATTAATTTTGTGATGGTTTACACCGTCCATCGTCACCTCCGGTAAGCCGCGTGCTTGCATTCATATAGCAGACAGAAGCAGGCGGCCAATGGCGCACATGCGATCACTTATAAATTAGCACGTTACCACCTAAAGTTTGATCAGACATTATGTACAACTGGACGAATATGTAGACTATTTACAGGCTGACTCGAAAACAAGATGCGAAATGTGGCTGCACATAATTTTACAGAGGCTAGCTCCGTTACGGTTAAATCCAATACCAAAACTTACTAGGCGCACAAGACATGGAGACATATCATTACAAGTTATTAACAAACAGGCTAGCAGCATAGCGCGTAATAATACTTAGAGACTCACAACGGCCAATCCAAATGTTGTATTCTGTAACAGTCCGAGGAGCTACATGACTTCACCTGTCATTATCAGCACCAGTTTTCACTCTTGTAAGAAAGGGGCACACGACAAGAATCCATCTTTAAAAATTAAAAAATGGCATAAATCCAGCTAGAGGTCAATCCGTTGACCTTTTGCTGCTGGCAAAAACATATCAATTAGTGTCACGAGGCATTACCTTCACCAACGTTGATGACCAAACTAAGCAGCGACAGATCCAATGGTTGATGAACACATCTGCCCGTTACATACAGTTGTTTGACAAAACCACCGCGGGTTGACAGACGACAGAAAGTAAGTCCGTCACCAGAGGGCAATGCGTTCCGTCGGTACCACGATACCACCCCGGTCAGTTCTTACCACGTCTCTGTAGACGATGGCCCGCAGTCGGTTGACGTCCATCTCCTGAAGAAGCTTCTCCGGGTCACGGACCGGGGTCACCACGGCATCCGGGTCACCAGACTGCTGTGGGAGGCCAGGGTCAAGGTCAGTCACGGACAGGGGTCAGACAGGGGTCACCACGGCGTCCGGGTCGCCCGACTGCTGTGGGAGGGGGAGGGCACGGGACACGTTCAGTCACAGACAGGGGTCAGACAGGGGTCAGACAGGGGTCACGACGGCGTTCGGGTCGCCCGACTGCTGTGGGAGGGGGAGGGAGGGAGGGCACGGGACACGGTCAGTCGCGGCTGAGGAGAGCGGGGCGTCAATAGTAGCTCAAAACGGCCGTGTTGAAAGAGCTCCATCACCTGCCAATTCCGCAAATACTCCGTGACATCCTGTTAGCCTACCGTGTCCTCTCAGCCCCTGATACCCATACCCATACCCTCTCCCGAGAACCCCCATACGTCCCCTTCCCATTGGACACTCACCGTGGCCAGGATGGGCACGTTCTTCAGGCCAGTGATGAGCAACTGGATGGTTCTGTTCGGTTTCACGTCCGGATGGCGCATCAGCCGGTCCCGCTCCTTACACTCCAGGCAGTTCCGCACTGCAGCCGTGCACACCTGACACGCAGATATACGGCGATTATGGTGATGTTAAGTTAAATGTATTATATTCAGGTCATCAGTTTGATGATGAGGATTGGGACTTCAGGGCACCATCATCAGACTAATGACTTGAATTGAATAAAGTGCAAGTCGACGTAGTTTATATTCAGTTTGTTCAATGTGTCACAAACGGGCAAAGTGGCTAAATTACAGACGAACTCACAACGTAAGGGCAACTCAATCAGTATGAATGGAGACTGAAACTGTCGAGGTAATATGACAATTACGGATACAGAATGCATCGGCTGTTCGCTGCCTGTTCTTTGAACACAGACACGCATCGACCAGGAGCTGACTTTAACATGTACTCATCTACGTTATTTGAAGACGTTGGCAATACCAAGCATCGTTGCGCACAGCACGTATGTTAAGGAGCTGCTGAACAGGGTACTTTGAAGTGGATACTTGAAGTCTGAATTACGTACAGCTGTCAGCACCTTTCCATTAAGTTTCAATATTCTGCGCAAATCCTGGACGGCGGCGCTCAACCCTAGTAGATGCTGAGAAATGTCAGCACGCCATGGATTGTAGCTGTGGCGGATTTGCATCAGCAATCGCTTCTTAGCCATTCATTTCGGGCGTGACCGGACTGAGCTGAAATAGCAATCCACCAAACCGTCGCCAAAACGTCCGTGTTGCGGATCAAGTGGCATGGCTTTTAGGCTGATATATGCTGGGAAATGGCAGCGGTGGCGCTGCAGTCAGGCACACGGGATATCGGCACAGGTCGTGGTGGACATCTAATGTAATTGTGGTTTGATGTGATTAAGGCCTCTTCGGAATAGGACATCACACAACCCGGCCCTGGTAGGATTTATTTCCAAAATAACACGACTTTACGCGAAACTAGACAGGCGTTAGTCGAATCGTGGGATAAGAAGCATCCTGTCCAAGGAGTCAACACGAAAAATAGCTGACTGAAACTGTATGTATCCAAGCTGTAAGGTCATTTTCGTAAAGTGATAGTGAGTGATTTCATGTTATTATCCGTCCACATTCGACACTGCAGCAGACTCTTCGTGGATCAAGTCACCCAACTCGCCGAATTGTAACCAGCTGACTGTAATGCCTCACCCAGTTACCCATTTGAACCTGAGCGTTTCCTAGTCATCCAGCCCAGCGCTGATGGGCACCAGACTACAAATCATAGGGACCATCAAACCGACGATGGATAAGGCATGGAGCAGCCGAGCTGTGGCGGCCATGGGGTCCTCGAGAGAGCCGTCAGGCTAGCGGTCTGGAGGGAAACCACCACAACAAATAGCAGGCCTCTTCCCCAAAACGCTGGCCACAGTCCGCCATCACTCACCAGCCGGAGACACTGCCTCAGTATGCCGCCGCTGGACATGTTCTTCTCCACCTCCAGCTCGGCAAACGACACGCAGCTGGCGAACACGAGGGCGTCGGCCAGCGCCACCAGACGGTGAAGGAAGCCGACGGCCACGTCCACTGACATGCCCTGGGTCGGCTCCAGCACGTCCAGCTCACTCTGCGGGGTGACAGGGTGAGATCAGAGGGGTAACACGTCCACCGACATCCCCTGGGTCGGCTCCAGCACGTCCAGCTCACTCTGTGACACAGCAAAGGCAACACATCAACTGATCAGTCAGCTCTTTTACAACAAATTAACTTAAGTTCCTGAATAGTTCTCAACACTGTTTTGAGAGACATTGTAAATACGATAAACAAGATACAATGGAGCTAAATGAAGGCGCAAGCCGAAAGCTACTCGTAAAACTTCTGTTTGATTTGGGAAGAAATATTATTTTAACATTATGAGAGAAGGGTTAATCTTGTTTATCAAATTAACTTAAGCGTGAATTAATTTAAGCGTGACCTTCTATCTCAGCAGATGCTAAAAACAATTAGTCAGGAATTTGGATTCTCATCTGCCGGGCCTTACCAGCTTGCTGCCCAGACGGGAGGACTCACGTTTGGACTGGTGGCGGCGGCCAGCAGTGGCAGCAGACCACCGCAGGCGATCACCAGGTTGTCGGCCAGCTGAGAGATCAGGTGCACTGTGTTGATCACGAAGATGGCGTTGTCGCTGTTGTTGACAAAGTCCAGGATGTTCTTGTTGGAATGTCTGCAGCAGAGAACCAACCAAAATGTCAAAAATATACCAAATAAATGTGCGAGCTTTGTCCACGGTAGCAGTCCAAGACGTGTGCAATGCATTACGAGATGCAGCTATTCTAAAGCATGAGAGTAATTGCTGTAGCTCAGACAGGCAATGCATTGTGACAATGTTGTTTGTGACCCTGTAGAGCTGTCTTATCAACACATTATGAACCGGATGCTGCCTTTATTAACGCAATGGCAATGTTTCCTAAGGAACGTTTTAACTCAACAATTAAGAGCTTCTCGGAAGATCTCTTCCAACCAAGACAGTTCTAACAAAGAGGCCACGGAATGGATCGCGCTCGTAGTTTATTTAAAGCTAATTCCGGTGCTAATGTCGCTCTAAATCACCCAGACAGCCGCAGCACTCCATGGCTGAAATTGATATCCCTTTCACCTGCAGGCTCCAAACCCTAAATCTGAGACCCATTCCCCTCCCACACCACACCGTATCCCCATCCACGCAGAAAGCAACAGTTGCAAGGCTCCAACGACTTTGAGCCGACTTTGAACTATCCAGAGTAAAACTTAGGACGAAATAATGTCAAAGTTCGTGCTGATTACGTAGCAGTCCAAGAGTTCTTTCTCTTTGGTCATTATTAAGTGCCTAGTGCCTACACTGTCGTACTATCCCTTACGTAATATTACCGTACCGTGCCCACTGCTAAAGTATTTCTACCGCCCGATGAAGTGAAATTTAGCACTACACTCACTCTCCCCACTGCTATATAATCGTAACTATCTTCATTGTTCACTATATGAATAGATAGTATTGGTGACTGCCTCCATGACCAATATAGTATCTCCATTGTCCACTATATGAAGACACTATAATACTCACTGCCTCCACTGATGGATGTCAGTCTCCAGCGACAGCAGCACGTCCGAGAGAAGCCTCTGGTGGATGTAGCTCCAGCGGAACTCGGGAATCCGGAACGGAGGCCGCGACGGGCCCGGCGAGAACATGGCACGGGATGCCCCTTTACCGCCCGAGCCTGCCGCACAGGGGAGGGGTTAGTCAAGGGACCGTGGCACGGGATGCCCCTTTACCGCCCGAGCCTGTCGCACAGGGGAGGGGTTAGTCAGGGGACCGTGGCACGGGATGCCCCTTTACCGCCCGAGCCTGTCGCACAGGGGAGGGGTCAATCGGAGGAACATAACACGGGTACGCTCTCTCACCGCCCGAGCCTGTCGTACAGGGACCAAGGTTATGGAAAAATGGAGGAGAATGTTAGGCATGCAAATTACATGGCAGTGGCATTACTGGATAACATCAGTGTAATGCTAATAAGCACACCAATCAAGGAAAATAATTAAACAGCATTGCGGAAATTACGATCTAACTTTGTCGAGTACACGTACTGACCCAAAAACTCAACGCAGGATTAGCATAACTGCCAAGTAGAGCACATAAAAACTTTCCACTATCGCAGAATTAACGTAACTGCAAAACAGAGAACAGGCAAACTTCACAGTATTCTGAGCGCCGCGCTGGATAATTACACATCCACTCGGTACCCAATATAACACCCCGTACTCTTTTACGCGCGCCTTACCCAATATCACCCATCCATTACCCAACCTGCCCCGTTCCGAGTTGAACTTCTCACCTGGCCTCGACAGACGCTCGTTCTTGCTCTCCTGAGACACGCTCCGCGCCACGCCCGGCTTGGCCTGGGCGTTCCACTTCTTGACCCGCACTTCCTCCGCCTGACCGCCGAGCTCGGGCACCTCCACACTGTCCGGCACACCGCCCACCGCCCCTGGGTCCGCCGCCGGGTCACTAGGGTCGCCAGGGTCAGCGGGGTTAGCGGGGTCAGCCCCCGGGTCAGCCGCAGGGTCAGACGGGTCAGTGTCGCCCACAGGAGCGCTCGGCTCCTCGGGAACGTCCTCCATCCCTTCGCCGCTCTTCCGCGAGCTGGCGTCCTCGCGCCCGTCACTCTCCTCCTTCGTGTCCTCCTCGTCTTTGGTGTCCTCGTCCTTGGCGTCCTCGTCCTTGGCATCCTCGTCCTTGGTGTCCTCGTCCTTGGCGTCGGCGTCCGTGGTGGCATCGTCCTTCGCGTCATCGTCTTTGGTAGGCTCGTCCCTGACGTCTTCAGCGCTGGCGTCCTCGTCTTTGACATCACAGACAGCGGTGTCTCCTTCCGTGTCATTAACATTCGCTTCCTCGTCCTTTGCGTCAGGCTCGTCCGTTTTATCCTCGCCTTGAACCTCTGGGTTTCCATCTTTGTCATCAACTACCGCCTCCGCTTTGACGCTGTCCTTGACGTCAGCCTTTACCACCTCGTCGCCATCATGCTTTTGATCAGCGTCCTCCTCAGCCGCCTCGCCATTCTCCGCCGTGATGACGCCGACATCGCGATGCCCTGGACTCCGCGGCGGCGATGACGCGGCCACGGCGGCCTTCTCCGGGCTGGACACCTTGCCATTACTGTCTGGCCGATCAGCGACTGTCTCCGCATCAGGCGTCATGTCCTGATGCTGCCCGTTCTCCTCTGTCCCTGCTGTCGGAGCAGCGTCTTTGGACACGATGAAGATCCCGGCCTTCGGCGCGCCGTTGACTGTGTCCGATCCCACCTCACCGTCCACCTCCGCGTCACCGTCAGGCGTGCGGGGTTTGTGGGTCGGTGAGCCATCCTCGGACGTTCCCTTGGCCTCCTTCTCATCGCCGTCCTCCGCCGAGTCAGTCACCGGGGCCAGTCTCGGCACGACGGCGCCTGTCAGCGGCGGCTCGGCGGCGCCGTTCTCGGGCACGGCCGGCTCGTCGGGCGCCTCGGCCCCGTCTGGACAGCTGCGGCTCGTCTCGGTGGGCAGCTCGCGGTCCGGGGTGCTCGCCCCGGGAGACGGGGAGGGCCGCGGGACGGCCGCCGGGTCGGACGGGTCGTCAGGCTCCGGCGTCGTGGGTTTGTCGACGGGGTCTGCACCATCAGCGTCGGCCGGCTTCGCGCCAACGTCTCCCACCGCAGAGTCACCAGCCGGCGCCTTCTCCACGCCATTTCTCTCCTTCTCCGCCGCACCTCCCTTCTCCGCCGCTCCACCATCCACTGCCTTCCCCTCCTCCTCACCGCCCGTCGCACTCACACCGTCCGCCACTGCCGCCTCCTTCCCCTCACCACCCGTCTCCCCAGCACTCGCCGCTCCCACCGCCTCCGCACTCTGTCCCTCTCCCTCAGTCACCGCCGCCGGCCCCTCTGCCGGCCCCACGGCGGCCCCCGCGGCGGCCGTTCCACCCGCGGCGGGTGGGGTCTGTTTGTCCCAGCCGCTGATGGTGCTGATCGGTCGCTGCTGCCTCAGCGCCGGGTCCGTGATGTTGTCCGCCCGCCGACGCTCGTACTGCTCGTACATCTGAGCAAACTGCAGCTTGAAGTCCTCGTAAGACACCTGTCCGGGATGGAGCACACGGTTAGCCGGTGTGGTAAGGACCGTCGAGGCAAGGGAGCGACAAAGCCTTCCATGCTAAAGCGCCCCTAAACCCTAATCATCATCGACGGAGGAGTGATACAGCAATGATGTTGCAGTCGACGGTGAGAGACGACTTCATTGGATGATGCTGATATGTCTAAGGCTTCTGTCATGGATTTCAGGGAGACAGATAAGTGTTCTCCCAGCCATGTTTGAACTCCAGCAGCGATATGCATAACGATGAAGCCGATATGACGACGCAACATCAAAGCATCCCAGTAAGCCCTATTCTCTAGCGTCTGACAGTGGGCCATCTTACCATATACACACCGAACGTGAGGCCGCATAAATATCGAGCCACGGTAGTCAATTCGTGCTCAGCATCCAGATCCCAGTGCCCAACTGGGAGTGTTCAGTTACACCGCCCGGTGCCGCTGAATCCACACCTCACCTTGGAGTGTACGATGGCCAGAGTGTCGACCCAGACGCGCCAGCCGCCGTACTCTGCCTTGATAGCGTGGTGCAGCAACATCCTGAACAGGTTGAACACCATCTCGGAGACGCGCTGCTCCTCGCCAGAGCGAGGGTGGATGTACGCCATGGCAATCAGCCACTCCTGAACATGTGAAGAAAAAAACATAGGGTTAATCATTTCACACATTGCCAAAGGCACATCCAGAGCAGTGTCATTATTCATCGATCCTGGCCTACCAAGCAATCCCTCCCCAGAGACATCAACGGAACACAATACCGCCGTCCTCTCTCCAGACTGGTCCGCACGGATGGGGAGCCATATCGCCTCACACACGGCCGGATAGCACCACAGCCTGTACCTGCTGCCGCGGTGACTACAACATTACGAAAATACCATGAGCGGAGCTAATTAGCAGGAAACAATCGCCTGTAGAAAGGCTAGTCCGATCGTATGACAACCAATGATGATTCGGGACGTGAGTGACGTCACACCTGGGTCAGACGCGATCGTTGCGTACCTGCCAGACGCTCATCTGAAGCACAGTTCGCCGGTTCTCCTTGTTGGCCTGACAGAGGAGCGTCGTGTCGGTCAGGAACAGACGCTTCACCTCGCGCAGACTGTCCGTGTTCTTCGACTGGCGGATCAGGCTGGCCACCACCTTCAGGATCACTGCAGAGCACAGGGAGTCAGGTCAGGTCAGGTCAGGTCAGGTCAGGCCAGGCCAGGCCAGGCCAGGCCAGGCCAGGCCAGGCCAGGCCAGGCCAGGCCAGACCAGGCCAGGCCAGGCCAGGCCAGATCAGGCCAGGTCAGGCCAGGTCAGGTCAGGTCATCTCACTTCATCTCAGACCGGAACGGAAGCGACTCCTCCACCAAACACTCCTCCCACACCCTGGGCGGGGGCGGGGGCGGGGGCGGGGGCGGGGGCGAAGGGGGCAGGTCAGGTGCGGTCGGCGGCCGGTCGCTGGAACACCGCTCCTCTATAAACACGGCCGCCGCTGTTTATCCTCGGCCCGCGAACAGGGGTCGACCGACCGGGAGGCGGCCACGGCGGTCGGCCGAGCCGAGCTGCGGGCCGGGCCGGGCCGGGCTGCCGAGCTGCCGGGGTGGCCGAAGACCGAGCACAGCATGGCTGGAGCCGGAACGGCCAGCACGGCAGAGCACGGCAGGAGCCGGCACGGCGGAACACGGCTCTATAGACAATTCGGTCAGCACGGCCCGACTGTGCAGCCGGCAGAACGGACACGGCTGGAAGGCGCCGCCGTCAGTACAAACAGGAGCGGAGGGAAAGGCCCTGCTCGTGCCATCAACAGTACAGCACCTACAAACGAAAACAGCAGCTTTACCGTGGCTGGTACAAACAACACGAATGGGGAACAAGTGCGAGAATCAACACACTCGGAAGGCTGGGAAACATCGGTGGTACAACACTGGGAAAGACAATCACAGAGTTCACACTGGTCATGTGGCGGTGCGGTCAGTAGGGTCAGTAAGGTCTTGGGTCAGCGAGGTCAGTACACCACAACGGTAACATGGCTGTCTCACAGGGAGTAACACTACACGCCCAGACGCCAGGCCGCTGCATCGAACACGTAAACACTACAATCTGGACAGCGAAACACAGCCGTCCTCAAATGACAGCAGCAGTGCCGGATGACTCAACTAACACACTACTGATTACCAGGACATACTACAGCACCGTCAAGCACCATCAAACCGAGACTCTTAACAGACGACACTAGAGGAAGAACCATCACTCTATCCTTACCCCCACAAACAGCGACAGACCTATCACCCCTTCCGGACCACAAACATGCACGCGCTGATCACCAGCACTGCGGCGAGATTAAGCACACACACCACTCAGGGCAGATCCAATGCCAACACGCCCGGCCACCACCGCCGACTGAAGCAGCCTTACCCGGTACAGACGCGACACGAAGTCCATGGCGGCGCTGTAGACCTGCTGACGAGGCACCTACGCCCAGCAGCACTAACACACGCCGCGCGACACACAGACACACAGACACACCGACACACAGATACACGCTCTCTGGCCGGCCG
>JARFNZ010010460.1:0-14769 GCA_031763405.1 Balanus nubilus
CGGCGGGAGAGGGGGGGGGGGGGGACAGTCAGACCAGTGGGAAGGAGGGCGTTATTGTACGTTATGGACAGCAACGAATCAACAGAATGATGGGCAAGTTTAGACTACGGAGACGGGAGAAGCGACTCTATGTTACGACTGTGAGGTAACGTGACAGGTGAGATGGCGTGAAGCATCAGAATTTAACTTGACTTGACTCTGATGATAGTGGGGAAGTTGAGGCTTCAGGGCCTGTAGCTCCCATATTCACACTGCTGTGAGCGGCACATTGCACGAGACGAGACCTGGTTGTATCAATGTCGGCTCACCTGTATCCGCTGCAGAGCCTCGGCCACGTCCCTGTTGAACCTGTGCAGCTCGCCGGCGGCCGTCAGCTTCTCCTCCCTGGCGTCCAGCACCTCCAGCAGCTGCACCCACTGACCCCTGGCGCGGGCACGGGCAAGGTACAGAAACAGGGACAGTCAGTGATGAGATCCTCGGACGGGCAACGTATCGGGAATGTTATGACATGTGGTACACGGCTAGCAAATGGATCAATAACAATTCGTAATTGACAACTGTATTACCGGTTATTTGCCGATGAATATAGAACTATCCCGTCCAAAAGAAGATAAAATCTGGGAGTATAGAGCAATGGACAAACAAGGCATATAATAACAGTGAATATCACGCTTGCTAAGAGCTGTCCAGTTGTCAGCCGGTAGGGATACTACGGCCTTCTCCTTACTCGGCCATCCGGTGTAGTGCTGCCAGTTATCAGCTCAGCAAACCCAAACGTCATCAAACGCACACGCAAACATGCGCTGTAAACGACGCCTGCGCTGACCGCGAGACATGCACATTGCACATAGCAGAGGACGTAAAGCACTGAATAGTCACATGACATAACCCAGGTGGTCACGCTAAAACGCCGACGGCTAGAAACGGCATACACGCGGGCTGCAGCCTCTCTAGGTCTGCTTGGTGACCCACCTCGTCACCTACCCAGCTACCGTGGCTGCTCTAGCTACCGTGGCTGTTCTAGCTACTTAGAGTGCTCACTTTACAATACGCACCTGCTCGAACCCTAGCTTGCCATGCTCACTGCGGAGCAAACTTAAAGAGCTAAAACGATGCTATCTCACAGAATCTGCGAGATAACTCAGTATCTGATACTGAACTACTAGGTGTACGTAATGTGCAGGTATTGTGATGGAACGGGCTTCGCACACAGCACATGTGGTGATGTGTCGACTGTGATGTGACTATGCTGTGCAGTGTGCAGCAGGAAATCGGATCGTCCTGTCGGAGGTCGGATCTATCCGAAAATCATCCTGACGGTCGGTATGTTTTGACACAGAGCTCAGCTTCTCGCTTATTCACAGCCCTCAGAATGTGCAGAATTGTGCTAGAAACCGCCGGTTCATGCAAAAGAAGCCGAGGACAGCACGCAACATGTCCGTCACAGCACTTCAAACCAATCTGGCCTGCGCCATACCCGCCCTTGAGAACTACAAGCAACATGCCACGTGATCCATAGACTATATCAACAGTGAAGAAGCACGTTAAAGCCATGCACCTTATTAATCGCCAAAACCGCCACCTGAAACGCCCCAAAATCGCGAACAGCTTCAGAAGCAGCAGCAGCAGCAGATATCAGAAAACAGATAGACAGACGGCTCGCTCTCACCTTACTACCTCGTGACGCTTGGCCACGTCCTGGGCGTCCTGGTTGCGGCCCGGCCTGCGCGACGCGTCGGAAGAGGAGAGAGGGGGCAGAAACAGGTAGAGGGGAAGAGTTACACCCCGCAGACAACGCCACCTCGCGACGGACGGGTTAGCGGGATGAGCCGGAGAGCAGCCGGGTAGAAAGACAGAAAACAGAAATACGGAGGAGATTTAGATGAAAAACGAAATCAGAATTATTCATTTAAAATGTAGTATATGTTGAAGAGGTAATGTTTGTTATGGGAGATAACCGTTACAGAAGAAGCTACACAAAATAAGATTAAACGGTGTTTGAGGGTTAACGCAAGATGTTGGAAGCAGTATGTTGTCAGTAACGAAAATTGCAGGTGTTATTTCTTTAACTTATATCAAGTAAAGAAGTGGTAGTAGCACATAATTATAGTCGCATGCAGTTCTGGATGGCGTTTAAATCGGAGAGGAATATTTATCATAAATTACCATTCATTTACTCTACTGCAGGTCTAATACGATGTCGGCAAGGCTCCTCTTCACTTCATCACAAATAACGGGCAGTCCACAAACCTACAGGAATTCTACCACTCTACCAATCGCCACTCAGTAGAACTGCAAACCTACAGAAACTAACGCTCTAGAGAATTCTACTAACAACTGTCACTGTGCCGCTCAGTCCTACAGACCGCAGCACTCAGGCCGACGACCAGCAGGTCCATCTCCCGCTCCCACCGCCGGTGGCCGGCGTTCCCAGCCGGTTCCCAGCTCACCTGAGCTGGTCCTGCCGGCGGTCCATGTCGGCAGCGTACGGGTTCTCGTTGGCTATCAGCTTCTTGGCCAGGTCGTCACACTGATTGAACCGCTCGGAGCCGGCCTCCACGCGGTGCTTCAGGTCCTCGAACTTGTTACGCAGCAGCTGGAGAAGACAGAAGAGTCGCGGTTAGAGAGAGAAACCGGGGACAGTAGGTTGGTGGTAAAAAAAACAGCCCAGCGAACAGCAAACAAATTAGAAAAGCGGAGCAAGGTAGACATTCGCAAATGCATTTGCTCCCTGCTGGCAGATAGTAAATCATCCGGCCAACCACTTATCTTCAAACCAACTAAAGAATGATAGTCGAGAAGACACGCAGACCAGAGGCTGCTTCCCGACTGTTGTAAACCGCGAGGTTCCCACCGCAGCCGGGGGGTCCGTACCAGCAGGTGTTCGTAGTCTGTTCCGTAATCGTCGCTGGCGGCCGCCTGCAGCTGCTCGGCGATCCAGCGCTCGAGGTCATCACTCTCTCGGAAGTATTCGTGTCGGTGTTTACTGTCCACCAGCCGCTGGCGGCGCTGGGTGGCCAGCCGCTGCGTGTCCTGTGGAGGGAGGAGGGCACAGGGTCAGTCGTACAGGCCTGAGGGGCAACAGGAAGGCAGGGCAGTCCAGCAGCAGCAGCAGCAGTAGCACATTCTGTCGCTAGACATTGACGTAATCCGTCGTCAGACGTTGACGTGACCCGTGGTTAGGAGACGTTGACGTCATCCGTCGTTAGGCGACGCTAACGTGATCCGTCGTTAGGCGACGTTGACGTGACAGATGAAGAGTGAAACGGACTGACTGTGTCCCGACACAGAAATATAATTCATTGGACTAAAATTCGTAAAAACTCCCATTTTCAAAACACGCGCGCTTCGATCATGCTAATTTCCTTTGAGCTCATCGTCATAATCAACCATTCACTGCAGACGTTTCAGGCACCTTGAGCTGCTGGTTGATGAGCTGCTGCCGCTGCTGGATCATCTTGGCGTCCGGGTGGCTGGCCTTGATCATGGCGTCTCCGACGGAGCTCATCTCCTTCACCAGGCCAGCGTAGGAGTCCAGCTCCAGCTCCAGAGCCTGACCAACAGATGAACGTCAGGGTCCACAGACAGACTATGCCGCGGATACGACTGAATGTGACACGGTAATGATGTGCCGGTGCCGGTGAGTGCCAGTGTCAGTGGCGACACTTGGTCGCCCAAGCAACATGTCGTTTCATAGTCAAATAATCTCTCACAAGGCAGTGCGATACTATGGTCAGGTAACCTTATCCCTTCCCTGAATAGCAAGCAGGCCTCACAACAAATCCACCACAATGTCATCTTCTGTGTCCTGTCCCCTTGACTTCCCCTGCGACTTCCCCTGTGTCTGACCTTGTGTTTGGTCAGCAGCTTGACGGCGGCATCCTCGTCCTTGCCAAAGTCGCCGCCGGTCAGCACGTTCGTCTTCTCGGCCATCCAGCTCTCGACCTCGTCGGCATCGGCGAAGAAGCGCTGGGCGGCCAGGTTGAGCTCGAGCCGGCCGGCGCGCCTGTCGGCCGCCGAGCTCAGGTCGTCCCAGGCCGTCTGCAGCTGACGACACCGCTCCACGATCTGAGGGCGGGCAGACGGAGACAGGGCGGGTCAGGTTAGGCGGCACAGGACACCGCAGCCTTTTTGTAATATCTCTCATCCACGTTCTAATGAAGCATGAATGAATTAAATTCAGAAAATGGAACGAACAAATACAATGAATGAACGCAGTTAATAAATGAAATACGAAAGAAATTAAATAAATAAATGAGATTTATGAATGAAATGAATTAATGAAATATATGAACGAATGGAATGAATTAGAATTGAACTGCTGGGTACAGTTTACAATCATTGGAGCATTGAAACAGGGGAAAGGCTCAGAGACATCTTTACGATCAAAAGTCACCTAATACAGCTACACTAACACGCTGCTTTCTCCAGCAGCAACAGCAGCCTGAGTGTCACTTACCTCGTCCGTATTGGGTCGCGCCTCGGCGGCCAGCGCTGCGCCCGTCTGGACGGCCTTGTCGATGACGGGCCGGTGACCGCGCAGCTCCGCCTCCAGCTTGGCGTGCTTCTTGGACAGACTCTGCGCCTCGTGCAGGGTCAGACCCAGCGCTGCCGGGGAGAGGGGGTCAGATGGTCCCATTGACTTACAACGAGGCGACAGAGAACACATCTGTCTGATTCGGCCTGATGACTTGTTACAGATTCAGGAGTGGGAGGAACGTAGTCAACAGCTTCTCCGACGAGGTTAGAAGTGCTGCTGAGTGCTGACAGGTGTGAATGTCACCAGCTCTGGGACGGGGTGTACCTTCGGAGCTGGCAGCCGGCAGGTGCTCGGCGATCCACTGCAGCTCGGCGTCCAGGCCGGCCACAAACTCGTGGTACCGGAGCGCCTCCTCCAGAGCCCGGCGCCGCTCCGCCATCGGGTCCTTCAGCTCACCGAACCTGAGGGAAATGGGCAGCAGCGGGGTTAGACATGGGATCCTTCAGCTCACCGAACCTGAGGGAAATGGGCAGGGGGAGGTTTGACGAGAGGGAGGAATGATGACAGCGAGCTATCAGTGGTAGCGGCGAGACGGCAGCTGTGCTTAAATACATATTATTGCAGGACTACTGGTGATACCAGAAATGGGTAGCCATGAATCCATTACATTGGCGAGTTAGAGGTATTTTAATACTGGCCTTCCAATTTTAATGATTTTGAATCGTGCTACATGGGGTGGATCGCCACACACTCTGTTAAACTTCGTTACATGTGTGCGGCGAGTATTCTAACCGCACTGACCGAGACTGCACGGCGTTGCTCTGCGCCAGGATGTTGTCGGCGTCGAAGTGACCCTCCTGTGCCATCTCCTGGCCGGCGTTGACCAGCTCGGCCACCTTGGACTCGAACAGACCCACCTCCAGCTCCAGAGCCTGACATAGGGAGGACGACGACACGACGTCAGTATCGACAGACCACTCGATGTGCCGACGCAGCGCTATGTGGTGTAATGAAGTCGGGTTGACAAAATCATTGTAATGAAGGCACATCCTGGTGGCATTGGGCAAACACTGCATAAGCGTCAAGCTTAGAATCTCTTTGTAACCAGACTAGGAAGGCACCGACGTCCAAGGCGTGACCTTATTGGCTGAACCCGTCTCGGCTCATCATGAGACAGGCAGGTCGGGAAGCGGCAAACATATCGGAAGACACGAGCCTGTACGACCCCAGCCTGCGCCCTGTCGCTGCCCACCTGGTGTTTTTTGAGCTGCTGTTTGCAGCTGCGGAGATCATTGCCGAGGTCTTTGGACTGGAGGGCGCGGCCGAGCTCGTCGAGCTTGCCGCGGGCTCCGTCCAGAGTGCGGTTGTGGTCGTGTAGCGCGGCCGCCTGGCGCAGGTTGGCTCCACGCTCGGCCGTCAGGCGGCACAGCTCTTCCCAGGCGGCGTTCAGCTCGGCCAGCGTCGAATCAATCGCCGGCGACTGATAGTGGCCGTGGGAGGCCAGCTCCTGGCCCATCTGACGAGACATGGTTAACATGGTTAACATGGTGGATAACATGGTTAGCCGTCGGATGATAACCTCAAGACGTGCAGGCACAGATAATAACCATATAAACGTTATTATATCAAACTCAAAGCAAGTGAGCCAGCCTGTCCCGGCCTGCCACCAGTCCCCGCACCTTGTTGAGTTTCCTGAGTCGGCCCTCGTTGGCGCGCAGCTCGCGCTCGAAGGCCTCGTGTCGCTGCAGCTTCCTCTCGAGGTTGCTGAGGTCGCGGTAGTTGTCGTCGGCCGCCGAGCGCGACTTGTCGCCGATCCAGTCGCGCAGCTCGCCACAGTCGTCTTGGAACTCGTAGAAGGCCTGCGCGGCCAGCAGCTGCTGCTGCCGCTCGGCCGCCCGCTGACGAGTCTCCTGCCGTCGGGCCAACACCTGGTCCCGACGGGCAGAGATGCTGGGGAAGGGAGGGAGGGGGAGGAAATGTCAGGGATTTTCAAGGTATGCTGTCAGTAAAATAAGCTATGCCAACAAAAAACATGACCCCATCCGGATAGCAGCTGCAATAGAGCAGCAAAGCCAGACACGTTTACTTTATATGGTAAGAGCCCCAGAGGACTGGGTAAAGACAGAGAGTCACACAGAGCCATAAACATCGCCGTCGAGTGCGCACTGCTGACCTGTCGGCGTCGTAGTGTTTGGCGGCCACCAGCCGGTCGGCGGTGTCGCTAAATGCCTTCAGCCGCTCGTCCTGCGCCGCCAGCGTGTTCTCAAAGTCATCGTGACGCTTGATGAGCCGCTCAACAGCGTCCAGAGAGTCCTGTCGGGCGGCAGCGGAGGATTACACACCAGGTTACCCCGGCACACAGGGAGCCGGCGGACAGACACGGACAGTCCTACGGTACAGGCGGCTGCGCACAAACATGGCACCGTCATTGCCACGAAGCACAACCTTCACACAATCCACCCTGGGATACAACCCAGCTGTCGGAACGAAACAGCCTCATGCCTCCTAGCCCTGCAGCCTCAATGTGAACATGACAGTGCATCCCTTAGCAGCGGCTCAGCACAGCCTACTCATCAGCTCTCAGTCTCTCCCCCCCACTCGCCCCGCCGCAGCCCTGCGATACTCACGCCCAGGTCGGTCAGCTCGATGAACTTCTGGTGTCCGCTGGTGATGGCGTCCATCTGGTCGGCCTCCCTGTTGAAGAGCTGCAGGTCGCGCAGCTGGTGCAGCCAGGCGTCCTTCTCCTGCCAGCCGCGGTGGATGGCGCGCTGCTCCTCGGCCAGCCGCTGTGACAGCTCCCGCACCGGCTTGGTGTCGCCGCCGCTCTTCTTCAGCAGCTTGTTACCGAGCTCCGTCAGCTCGGCGAACCTGGACGGACACACGGAGCACGTCAGGATCGGACGGACGGAACCGGTCAGGACCAGACGATCAGAGTGTGTCGATGACCGGCACACAAGACTAACTACTGCAGCACATAGTGGATATTTGTATCTCTTTCTGCCGATGACGACAGCATTACGGGACATGATGGAATAAGTTTGGGGAAACAAGCATACCACCATTTTTAAGCTTGGGACAATACATTTTGTTGAACTACAATTTCACATGACATGAGAGGGAATTCAAATCATGCAGAGTGAATGTCAGCGGGCTACTAACTCGTCCTGGTGAGCGCGGATGTCGTCCCCGAGGTCCTGGTGGGTCTTGAGCAGCGTCTCAGCAGTGTGGACGTCTGAGGCGGCGGCCGTGGCGTTCAGGTTGGCCTTGACCTCATCCACCCAGCCCAGCTGAAGGGGTACAGAAGAGACGCGTCAGGTACGGTACACAGACAGACGTCCACGCAGATACATCGAGACAAAGGATTATACCCCTCTGAGTACATCCACTGTTAAATACAAATAAACAGCAGATGAAACTCGCTTTAGTTGATGATGATGAATGTGATTTTCGGGCGGCTCAACTGCTAAGGTTATTGGCGCCTCGCTTTAGTGGCACTTTCGCTAAAGGATGAATACAAGACATGGTGTCAGACCACCAAATTACGCAATGCAAATATACAGTTTCCAGAGCGAGACAGCTGGGGTTCTCGACTACTGACCAGATTCTGGGCCTGGTTGATGAAGATCTGCGTTCCGACGGCGTCCTCAAGCCGAGCGCGCCGCTGCAGCGCCGTCTCGCGGACCTTGTCCCAGAGCGAGTTGACGTCCTTCTGACGGGCCGTCACGTTCGCCAACTCGTGCGGGTAGGACGCCTTCACACTGACGACATCACAACCCAGACAGCGGTCAGCAGGGCCGGCAACGGAGCTATGTTTTTACACCATATACTGGACAATGTTGTCGAAAACCGATCTTCTGTCTGCGAGCTCATCGACCGAAACATATTTTCGACACTTCCGTGCGTTAAAACTTCACGCATATCGAATGGTCACGCATATCACGCTTCAGCATCACGCATAAGCGAATGGTGTAGTTTGAGCATGAGAGAGTGCTCCCGCGAAGGTCAACACACCCGAGCTGCGTGTCTTTTCACAGCACTCATCCTCACAAACAGTTGTGAGCCCCAGACCTAGCAGCCCCTCCCCACTGCCCTACCCGTCCCCCCCCCCCCCCCCTCCACTCACGAGTTTCCTAGGGCGGCGACGCGCTTGACCTTTTCCTCAATGGGGGCCAGCTCGCGCTCGAGGTTGTCGTGGCGCCGCTGGAGGGCCTGGGTCGTCTTCAGGTCGGCGCCCAGGTATTCGTTCTCCATTTTGTCCATCTTCTCCATCATCCAGTCGGAGGCCTCCTCACAGGTGCGGCCAAACAGCTCCACACTGAGATACGGGCGAAAAGGACGGGTCACAGGTGCGGCCAAACAGCTCCACACTGAGATACGGAACGGGCGAGAGGGACAGGCCAGACTGAGGCGCAGTAGACGTGCTGCACTGCTGGTTGAGATGGCTGGGTGAACCCGAGGTAAAAAAAAAAACTAACAAACGAGACACACCAGTCAAGTTTCAGGAGGGTATGCTGTGTGCCCATTTCACCTCCAATCGGCAAGATAACACTGATGGACCAAACTTGACTCCCACCTCGTGGGTGAGAGAGCCGGCGCCTGCCCTGGACTGTTTTCTGCCATGACCGGGATGAAACCTCCGCACCCTCTCCGTAATACCGTACCTGGAGGCGCCCTCCAGACTACGCTCCTTCTGCTGTTTGAGACGGTTCAGGTGGTCCCACAGGTTGTGGATCTGCCGCTGCCGCTGCTTCACCTGCAGAAGACGAAAGATCCGCTCAGTGGCGATATCGAGAGAAGGGGGGGGGGGGGGGGAGAGGGTTGGAGTTTAGGGGCTCCGCGACGACGCGGTTGGCCGGTGGCTATGATGCAGATAATGACCATATCAGTAAGGCCAGTAATGTCTCCGGTTTAGATAATCTTTCAGGCAGTAAACCCTTTATTAACTATATGTTGTCACTAGTGGTTGTTTTGCACTCACCTTGTCGATCTGTGTGTTCTTCTCCTTCACAAAGTCGGACACCATCTCGTCGATGGTGTCAATACGTTTGGAGGCAGCCACCATATCGGTCAGGAATTTCTGTCAAACAGCAATGAAGCAAAATCAGACACTTATAAAGTCACAACGTAAATTATATTCAACTGTAAAGAGACTGATATCCAAAAAACAATGGCCGCTCGCGCTTGACAATTCAATTTAAACTTAGAAAGCTGAATAGTATTAAACCACATCACCTTCAAGAAAATCATATAACTTCATGAAGGCGAGAGCAGTTGCCAAAAAAGTTCACAAAAGTTACACAAAATGGCAATGTACTGATGATAATACCAAAACACGAGCCGATTACACTGATCACAGCACGCACCTCAAAGGCGTGTTTGGCGGCCTCTACTGTCTGCGTGGGGTCCTCCGCCTTGAGGAACTTCTCCTTCTCCCTCATCCACAGCTCGAAGTCGTTGCACTCCCTGTTGAACTGGAAGAGTCTGATGGCATCCTGCAGCAGCGTCTGTCGCTTGTCCGCCAGCTGACCCAGTTCGGCGTACGCAGACTGGATCGTCTCCACGCGCTTCGAGATCAGCTGGTCTTCCTTCGGCTCTGCAATATAACAAACGGTTTAAGCATCATGGATATCTATATCAAGTTTGTCGTTACCGCTTTCTCTGAGCTAATATTAAGGCTGAATATAAATAAAACAACTCTTGCTACTTGTTAAATATAAAGAATTTGTTGAACTGAACGATACCAAATGTTTTATTAGAAGCATCAGATATGATCCGTTGCACGTCCTAGTAAACGCCCGACACGGCGCACCATATCGCCGAGTGAGCAGCTCACTGTTATAAGTTCAGTGAACGCCAGCACAGTACACCATATCGCCGAGGGAGGGCGAGCAGCAGCCCACTGACCTGCTGGCCGCGTCCTCTTCACGGGCACCGTCTGACGCACCATCTTGGTCTTCTTAACCTTCTTCACGTCACGCACCACCTCTGGCTTCTTCACCTTCATGGTAACCAGCTTGGGCTCGATCTCCTTGACATAGTTGGCCGGCACGAAGCCGTCCTGGCCGCCAGCCTTCCGCACATTCCACCAGTCGTCGTTGGTCTGATTCAACAGGAACATCACCTTTGGGAGCAGAGTGAGGAGGGCCGTGTCAGCCCCGGCTGGTGGCCAGGTTGTGCTTACACTACAAGAGATAAAACCTGAAAGATATTCGGTCCGCGTTTCACAGTCAGCACCTTGGAGAGAACAGGTACACGGAGTGATGTGGGCAAGCATCCCAGAACGTGACCACCACCAGAGCGAGTTATCGTCTTCCGTTGACCTGCACATCACTATGGAGACCTTACCACAGACGGCCGGCCAGTGTGCCCCTCGGAGGCCGCGCTGTTGACCTTCCCGCCGTCACCCGGCCCTCTCTGAACTCACCTCACCCTTGACGACCTGCAGCTCCTGTCCCTGGAACGGGTAGAGCGCCTTGACCTGCGGGATCTTGCGCTCCTCGGTGACAATGCGGTAATCGGTGCGCTCCACGGGCTCGTCCTCCCACACCTCCTTGGGCACCAGCCGGGTCTCCTGGCTCCATTCCTCCACCTCGGCCACCTCCGGCGCACCGGACAGCTGAAATGGCACATAGGTCGGGAACTCAGGACACAGCCGACACACGGAACTCAGGACGCACGGCACAGCAGGCACACAGACATGATTCATCCAGTCAGCAGCTTGGGATGGAGGCAGCGCCCACAAAAACGAAGACGATTCAAGTGACAATACCTGTCACGAGGCTAATTTGCCGTTCCGACAATATGTCGCAGCCTCGCAACACCTTCAAGAAAAACAGAACAAGTGACCGAAACTCACACTGAGTGACGTTATGCCAGCCTTCTGCAGTTTATCGGCCTGGGCGGCCAGCGCCGTGATGTCGTCCTGGTAGGCGTTGATCTCTCCGACGGTGTCCTTGTGCCTGGCCAGCAGCGAGGCGGCGCCGGGCTCGTCCGAGCCACAGTCGGTGGAGGAGACCAGCGGTCGCTTCTCCTTCAGCCACGACTCGGCCTCGTTGGCGTCCGAGTAAAACTGGGGCCGAGAGAGACGGGGGAGGGTTAGAGTACGGAACGGGAGACGGGACAGGGTCAGGGTTGTCCTGTCGGGTTGGTCAGGGTCGGCCGGGGAAGATGGCAGGGGTCAGGGTTGGTCAGGGTTGGTCGGGGCAGGGGTCAGGGTTAGTAGGGTTGGCTGGGCAAGGTCAGGGCTGTACTCTAGGTCTCACCAGAGTCCCGGCAGACCTGATGGGGACTGGTGGCGGCACGCGAGTGGGGTATGCAACGCAGGAGCCCATACAGACCGACCGGATAAACGGTATACAAACTGCATCATATCCCACAGAGACCCGTCATGAAGGACACCCAGTTCCTGTCTGGGGTCGAGCCGGCGATAGTCTGAGCAGCCGCCGGCTGCAGCAGCTATATCGGCGCTGTTCCCACCTGGTATGCCTCGGCGGCTTCTGCCAGCTGCCGCCGCCGCTGGGCCGCCAGCTCCTCCAGCTCGCCAAACTTCTGCTTCAGACCGTCAATCCTGCCGTAAAGGTACGTCAGACAGGGCCGACGTCAGACAGGGGGACGCACAGCTTGCCAGTCTAGCACGGAACTTCATCAGCTTGCTCAAGAGGCAAATACATGGAATAGTTTTAGCACAATGCTAAATATTGGGTACATAACGATCACTGATGAGCCACTCACAGTACTAAACCACTCTCAACAATCAATGAGCCACTCACATTAGTAAACTAACTTCTCGGGAACATGACTGCCTGAATAATACAAATACTAGCGCAGCAGCGCAACACACAAAGCATACCGCACCCGCTAGATCCGATCGTCTCCGTTCGTTTCAAACTTACAGCAAGTGGTGCCCAGCCCAGCGCTATATTCGCAAGGCCCTGTAACCGGCTGTACCACGACTACTCGACGCTGCCCTCGACTGCTTCAGCGACCTAACACAAAGTCGTACCGCAGAGGGGAGCACTTCACACCCACCTGGAGCGGATCTCGGCCTTCTGAGGGTGGTTGGCCTCCTCCAGCTGCTCCCCAGCACGGGCGATCTTATCTGTCTTGGGACGCCGCACGCGCATCTCATCCTCCAACGCCTACAGTACGGGAGGCGCACATATGTCAGGGCGAGGTACAGAACGCAAGGCCGGCTGAGATTATCATGGAGTTACCACTGTCTGTGCTAGCTAAGCCAAGGAACACATTTGTCAGTCGTTTGTATCACAACAATACTGTAATATTGTAACGATAGGTGATGCGTGAGAGGAGTGTGAGGAAACTGGCCTTACTGAGACAGGATCCATCCAGAATATAAACAGGCGTATCGTGATCCATCATCAACCAGCATTCGATGAGTCAACCAGAAACTGCCGAGCTCGTTTATCAGGGTAGCGGAGCGAAGGTAGCGCGGGTTCGAC
Source organism: Balanus nubilus (assembly GCA_031763405.1). NCBI lineage: Eukaryota > Metazoa > Arthropoda > Thecostraca > Balanomorpha > Balanidae > Balanus > Balanus nubilus. Next base: position 12,940 of record JARFNZ010010460.1, read on the forward strand.
GAAATTTGTGCTTAAGAAAAGGAAAGCCAAGGTATGTACAGAGATGAAAGCTAGCGTATATACAGCAAGAACATATACCACCTGGGTATGTATCTATAGGAACTTCACCTGAAGCCGCTGGCATTTTAATACTAAGAGCATTACACAACAGCCACCAACGGGCACCAGCACCCCGAAGGTTTAGTCATCGCTGCAACAAATACGGAGAATATCTATAGAGATAGAGCACCACAGAGTGAAGCCAAAGATCGTTAAAGACTGGATAGTTACTTCCAAAGAAGGCTTCGGCACGGACTTAGCGAACAACCGCGACTTACCGCCACCGGGAACAGAGGCTCGGAAGAACGAAACGAGCTCGCCAAGCAGCCTGGCTACTGAAAGGCTGCCGCGGTCGGGCACAGGCGAACAAGAAGCGACACAAACTAAACCAGAACCATCGAACACTGTTCTGGTATCGCGTCGCTCACCTTGTACGGGTTGTGACTGGCGGCACCATCCTATTGTCGGAGAGAGGTTAGTCCGGTCAGATACACACACATGCGGTTATGTCTCCTGATGCGACCAGGATATCTACTGTCTATAATCTAGGCTAGTAGCGACGATCTATATCTTGTATAGCACAGACGGACAGCACGACTGGCATGCGACGGTGGGTGAAAACACGCTGGTGCTCAAGTTCACAGGTGGCGTGCATGTGCATACTATTTGACAGTGAGTGACTATAAGACAGTGAGTGGTGCAAACAGCATGCATACACAATGATTGGCCGGTGGCCACCGCCCCCTGCCGGCTGTTCATCCCGCACTATATCAATTGCGCGCAGCGAGACATGCCTTGATGTAATCGTCGTCACATGTCTGTGCCAGTCCAAGGCGATGACAGTGTGATGATTCAGCGTTTGTGTACAAACTAAGCGAGGTACGTGCAGTAGGTAGGCCATCAAAATCAGTGCCGGATCTCGTTTTGCTCTGCACATCAGGTCAAGCGTAGATCACTGTGCATGTTTTTTATTATATTTAATTTTATTTTTACATTTTTAAATTTTGGCCGATATTGCCAATCCTGTTCACTCCACCCTGGAAAGTTGTGATGATGATGGTTGGGGCATGGATGTGCCACAGCTACAAGACTATAATGCACCCGTAACTAGTTAAGAGACCTCAAGTAAAAAGGTTACATGTTCAGTAGATAATTAAGAAGACCTGCAAAATCGCGTCGTTTCCCTGTTTCCTCTGTTTCCGTAAGAACCGCCAGGGGGAGGGAGCAGTACCATGCGTTTCCATGCCCATACAGTTGAGTGTCCCGGGGAAGCCGTACCTTGTGTTTCTGCTGCATGGCCAGCACGGCGCGCAGGTCCTTGGCGGTGATGCCGGCAGTGCAAATGCGCTGCTTCTCCACGAGCCAGGCCTCCTCGTCCTCGCAGTCCTGTAGAAACTGCAGGTAGGAGCGCCACTCGTCCAGCCGCTCACTGCGCTGGCCAGACTCGTCCACCAAGCTGCCGGGAGAGGGCCGGTCAGAGACCGTCTGACCCCGGAGCTGACCTCATCAGACCGTCTGACCCCGGAGTTGACCTCATCAGACCGTCTGACCCCGGAGCTGACCTCGTCAGAGACCGTCTGATCCAGGAGCTGACCTCGTCAGAGACCGTCTGATCCAGGAGCTGACCTCGTCAGACCATCTGATCCAGGAGCTGACCTAGTCAGAGACCGTCTGATCCAGGAGCTGACCTCATCAGACCGTCTGATCCGGGAGCTGACCTCATCAGACCGTCTGACCCCGGAGCTGACCTCGTCAGAGACCGTCTGATCCAGGAGCTGACCTCGTCAGAGA
>JARFNZ010010682.1:3968-14765 GCA_031763405.1 Balanus nubilus
GTCAGCCAACATCGTCAGCCAACATCGTCAGCCAACATCGTCAGCCAACATCGTCAGCCAACATCGTCAGCCAACATTGTCAGCTAACATCGTCAGCTAACATCGTCAGCGAACATCGTCAGCGAACATCGTCAGCGAACATCGTCAGCTAGCATCAGCTGCTAACATCGTCAGCTAACATCGTTTTTCATAAAAGAACAAAATAATGTCAACAGAAGAGTCATGGTGTTTACAGAGACAACAATCCACAACTACCTTAACAATCTAAATACGAAAAAGATGGCAAGCCCGCGGTCGAAACAACCGCTCCCTCTAGCTCCCTCTGCCACCGAGAAAACGGCCAACAGGCATCAGCTGACCGTTTTTCTCGGTGAGTGCTCGTTCCGCCCTTTCCCAGCTGCTCTGCTGGGTGCTGAGCGCCGCCTGCAGCGTCTCCAGCTGGCGCTGCAGGGGACGCGTCGCCATGGCAACCGAGTCGGCCAGCTGCTGGTTACGCGTCTCAGAGTCGAGGAGGCGCCGCTGGAGCTCAGAGGTCTCCGCCTGGTAACCGTCCTCCCGTCTGGCAAAAGAGGCAACGTAGTGACAAATCCGCTAATCTTGGGAAATATTTGGACAAAAAGGTAAAGGCATAGGACATTTATGATGGATTATTAAGGCACACTAAAAAGTTGAACTCAAAATACTATTATTAAGATAATCCCCCCCAAAAATATGTATAGCTAGCCTCATATTCTGAGGAATTATATCAAAACCCTCATATAATCAAGATATTTTATGGCAATTTAAAGCTAAAACGTCCTGCTTTGTTAAAACATTACCATGACTGTCAAGTCCTAAGCCAAAAGAGTGAGTAAGGAGTATCACACGCCCACTACTCAGACCTCCACTGAGCGCCCATCAGAGAGCGATCCGACTGACCTGGCGTTCTCCCTCTCGGCCCGTCGAAGGCTGAGGCGCAGGTCCTCAATCTGAGCCACCAGGTCGTCCCGCTCCCTGCAGCGGCAGGCGATGGTGGGGGGTTGGAACAAATGGAGGTGGAGCGTTGGCAACTGACACAGACCAGGGCCACACAATGCAGCTACCACACACCGAGGCTTTTCGCGAAAAGGAAACGAACAAGCACATTCATTATTGAGCACATTTAGCGCATTGATTTTATTTAGCACATTTGATAGGCACAGTTATCAGAGGCAAAATGTGAGAAAAAAAAACTCAGGGTGCATTAACAAGATTCAGCTATGAAAGTCTCTGTTAAGATAAATGCCAAGCAATTTATTTTCTTTCAACAAAGAAAGGGTGCATACTATATACTAACTCACATGTATTGGAATTATCGTATAACCTGAAGTTCGTCAAATAATCGAGTATCGCATTAACTACACACAAAAAACGTTCTCCTACCAGGATTGGAGCCAGAGTAACCACCTGCCTACCTAGCAACGGTGCCGCGGAACTCGGTGAGAGTCTTCTCCAGCTCCTGTTTGGCCTGGATCTCGGCAGAGAGCGCCTGCGAGGCCGCCTCGGAGTCCTGTTCTCGAGCCTTCCGCTCCAGCTCGGCCACGTCTCTGACGGAGACGGCCAGGCAGGAGGGGAGGTAAAGGGACCAGACGTTTACCACATGCCCGGTATGCGGCGCAACGGTGAGACGGCGCTTAAACATCATGCCGCGTCGTAACAATTTGTGGTTACTGAATAATTTACAGGTAGAAACGGAGCTTTCCGCGTAATGCTGTATTTATTGGAAAACACAAAACCAAATTAGCATCAGATACAGGTTTTATATTACACCATCACCGGACAATAGACAACATGGGCATCCAGATTGATACTGAACAACGCGAAGAAACATCCCATCGCGTTGTTTACGATGGGTCGTCAGGGTCAGGGTCAGGGTCAGGGTCAGGGTCCCTCCCTTCCTCCCTCACCTGTGCGCCGCCTGCAGGGCCGTCTCCAGCGCTCCCTTGGCGTCCCGCGCCTCCTCCGCCTCCGTTCTCGCCTCGCTGGACTCCCGTTCGACCCGCGTCAGCTGGCCGGTCAGCTGTTTGTGCACGCGGCCCTGCTCCCACTCGGCCTCCTTCAGGGAGGTCAGCTGCTCGGTGAGCTGGGCGTTCTCTGAGGTCAGACGGGATACCTTCTCTCTGGGGAGAAGGGAAGGCAGGGGTGTCAGACTGGTGGCGTAGTTTAGACGGCGCGGTCTGTAGATACAAGGACGAGAGGATCGATCATTCGAAACGGGCCCTACAGAACTGGAACAAACAGTACGCCCCGCCCTACCGTCACAAGTCTGATGACTAGGGTGTGATAGTAATGTGGTCTACAGATGGCAATGACTGTTGTTAGGATGTCACAATATGAGAAAACGGAGTTTGTGGTTCGGAGTTTGTGTATGTGTGTGGTTTGTGGTTTGTGGTTCCATGATAAGTGTATACTGTATAGTGTTATATGTTAAATCATGCATTATGTGACTGAATATAGAAAAGTCAGTTTTTTGGATATGTTTACAATATATCTGAGTCACGTCCTCGTTCATACGGACCCAGTAACAGTCAGACACTCAATCACACGCATGTCCTGAAATTTTAACGGACGAGGCAGAGAAAAACGAAGCCGAAAAGCATCAACTATCCTATTGTGTATTACCAGAAACTTTGGCCTAGAAAAAAACTGCTGTTGGTCTCTTTTCAACCTTCGACAGGAAACTGTTCGATTTCGTTTCAAACGGCATCTTCATAAATTGGCTCAGAAAATGTGACAGTAATGCAGTGTAAAATAGTGTTTTGGTTATTATTTATGCATCAAATCGCCGACGCGAAACCCCACTTACAGGCCAAATCACGATGCAGCATGTGACATGCAAGAGCGCATGACACTCTTCTAAAACTAGGTACATAATCCAACTTTAGACCATCCTCTTATTCCACCTCAAACCATCACTAGCCATCTCCCACACCACCAGCCGTCAGAAGCCACCTCGCATACAGCGCGACTCACTCGAGTTTCTTGGCGGCCGCCTCCTGCTCTCGTTCTTTGGCCCTGAGCCGTTTGATGACGGTGTTGAGTTTCAGCTGGTCCCTGCTCAGCTTCTCCCCCTCGGCTCTCAGTTCGTCCACGGTGGTGTTACGCTCCAAGACCGCCTCCTCGAGGCCGGCACAGCGGCGACGGACCTCCTGTACAAAGGAGGGGGGAGGTAGGGGGCGTGGGGAGCTGCGTTAGGGACAGTAATGGGTGATGAGTGTGGGTACAGTTGATGATGATGATATTAGGGCTTTGGGACGCACCGACACACAGCGTCACACGGCGCTATGCGGGTAGGTTGCGAGGAGCCGAGTGGTTGTCATGAATGACTTACCCGAAAAAAACTGTAAAGCTTGCCAAATGACTGGAGCTTAGAGTGAACGCTCTTCCTAGTGACTAGCTTGCACACAAAATGACGATAGATGATTCCAAAGCAAGACAAGACAGTGAAGGAAACAGCCAGGCATGGCAAGCCACCAGCCTGAATGAATACATTGTGGCACACTAACACAAAACGTCCCATTCAGTTTTAACCTAAAATGAGAAGACAAAAAACGTGGACATTATAACTTAGCTCCTCCAGACAAAGCTGGTAGCTCCAACTGGCCGCCAACATTGCTCCTCGAGACCAGAGCCCCAGTAATTCCGGCCGCAAGTAAGCTCACCGTCAGCTGTTTATGGAGAGCGTCCCGTTCGGCCGTGAGCTTCTCCTGGTGGCCGCCAGAGGCGCTAGTGCTGCGCGCCAGCTGAGCCTCGAGCAGCTCCACACGACTGGGGAAATACCGGGGGATGAGAGCTCGCTACCACTAAAGGTTCAATGTATTGATATCGACACTGTTCATAATCACATCTAACTCCTCATCAGAAGGTTGCCAACCGTAAAATTAATCAGTTACTGTTTCCTTCCTGAAAGACAATTATAAAACAACTATATATATATATTATATATATTATATATGATATTATACATATATTATAGAGCTACTATATTATAGAGGCCGAACAGCCATCGCGCGGACTACAGACAAACTATCCCGTTCAGTCCGTTATGCTGAAAACGCGTGTAGGTCCGAATCAAATTCACTTGCACTCAAAGATATAATCATCAGACAGAGACATAATGCAACTGATCAGACAGACAGATACTCTTCTGTCCCTCAGTACTACTCGAACCAGACAGCCGGTATCCATTCACTATACCATCGGAACTCCCCTCCGTTCGCCGGCGTCTCCCACCTCTGCATGTTGCTGTTGTCCTCCTGCAGCGTGACGTTGAGTCTGCTGAGCTCCAGCATCTTGGCCTCCCTGGCGGTCAGCACGTCCTGCAGCTCGGCCAGCCGCCGCGGCCACCGGTCACACTCGGGGTCCAGGTCAGAGGAGGCCACCGACGTCTGAGACAGGTTCCTCCGGTGGCCCGGCTCTGGGGGAGGGGGAGGGGGAGGGATTAATATGTAGGGCGAGTGATGCTAATACATAAACAAAACCCACAGGTCAGGTCATAGGAAAACAGAGACTATAATAAGAGAATAAGATCCTCAGAGACCCAACTAATAAAAAATGCCAAGAAACACTGCTGGAATGACAATATCCTTACAGGCGCTTCATGGGTCACACATTGGGCTAACATCAGTAGATATGCTGTCATTTGTTACTCAGACCCAGCCGCTAGCACCCCTGGTAGCGATATCATCACCTACGTCTGACTTATCTGTTCTAAACTCGACGGAGAGTTACAACAGAGTGGGCCGACACTATCTGACTCTGGCTGTTTGACCTCAGCAGAGAGGGCAGACATGCTGTCCGCCCCTCCTGGCCTCAGGCCTCTATAAAACCTGACCTGACCTGACCTGACCTGACCTGACCTGACCTGACCTGACCTGACCTGACCTGACCTGACCTGTCCTGTCCTGTCCTGTCCTGTCCTGACCTGTCCTGTCCTGTATTGTACGTCTGACCGTGCTGGCTGGCTGTGTCTGTCCTGTCCGTCCGTCGGGGCGGTCGATACGCTGATGTGGCCGGCCGGCTGACCCCGTGTTTGTGTGTCTGTCTGTGTCGCTCCGCAGGCTCGTTCACGGTGCAGAACGTGACGCCCGCCGCCGACGGCGACTCCCAGAAGGTTAAGGTCAAGGTGCGCGTCAACATACACGGTGTGTTCACTGTGGCGTCGGCCGTACTGCTCGAGCGGGTTGAGGAGGCGGCCGCGCCGGCCGGCGACAACGCCGCGCCCATGGAGACGGATCCGGCCGCCGCCGCCGCCCCCGCCGAGGAGGGCGCCGCTCCGGCCGAGGGCGCCGCTGATGGCGACCGGGACGTCTCGCCGCCCAGCGATAGCACCATGGAGACGGACGCCACCAAGCCGGAGGCCGGAGCCGACTCCAAGGAGGTGAGTCAGACCCAGCCGCCGCCGACCGGTCGACAGCGGACCTGTCCTCTCAGCCAGCTCCGCTGCAGGAAGCTGCCCGGTAGTGTTTAGTGCGTATGTATGCCATCTTTCTGATTGTTTTTATCTGTTTTCCGTTTTATCCACTTTCCGTTGTACTGTACTCAATTTGTGCGTGTACGTGCGTGTGTTCGTGTGCGTGTGCGTCTGTATGTGTGTGTGTGATGACCAGACTTTGAGTGCTGCTTATATCACATGTCGCTGTTTGGTGGTCGTTTGACTAGGTCGACGTACCACTGGTGGGTCTCACTGGTGATGGTGTTTGGTGATGTACCGTGGTGCCGTGATGCTGACCGTGGGATGATGTCGCCGGCAGCAGGGTGACGTGAAGAAGGACAAGGTGAAGGTGCGGAAGACGGAGCTGCCCGTGGAGACAGTGGTGCCGGGCATGGCGCCGCGCGAGGTCAACAGCCTCACCGAGAAGGAGGGTCAGATGATCGCCAACGACAAGCTGGAGAAGGACCGCCAGGTGAGTAGCAGGAGGAAGGGAGAGGACTCGAAGAACGCCGTGGAGGAGTACGTGTACAGTCTGTTCTGTTCTGACCTGTTCGCGTGTTCTCCAGGACTCGAAGAACGCCGTGGAGGAATACGTGTACAGTCTATTCTGTTCTGACCTGTTCTTGTGTTCTCCAGGACTCAAAGAACGCCGTGGAGGAGTACGTGTACGACCTGCGCAGTCGGCTGATCGACGATCTGGCCGAGTACGAGCGTGACGAGGTGAAGACGTCCATCAACGCCGAGCTGGACTCCACCGAGAACTGGCTGTACGAGGAGGGCGAAGAGTGCCTGAAGCACGTCTACGTCGACCGGCTGGCCGAGCTGAAGGTGGGAACGACGCGACGGCGGCCTCGGTGTGTGTGGGGGGGGGGGGGGGGGGGGCGGGGGGGACCAGGTTACTTGAGACGTGGTTCTTTGCTCATGAAGCGCGCTGTTCAGTGCCGGGGCTGCAGCAGGGGAATATCGTTAAGTGTCGCTGTCAGAGCCGTGGTGCCCTGCACTTTATTTAGAATGTACGAACCGTTCTGAATGACAGGGTTCAGTGCGTTCGGTGTTTGTGCCAGGGGATTCCCCGCCCGGGGTTGGTACGTGTAATTGTGGTCGCCCATGGAAAACTGTCTGGCGGCAGAACGCAGGCTACCTATTGCTGGACGCGCTACGTTGCCCGGCTGTCGGAACTGTGGTCCGTCCTCGTCTGCCCACCGCTCCTTGGGGTGCTGATGTAACGGCAGATAACCCTGCCGGTGGCACTAACGCCGCCCGCCGCCCGGCCTCTAACTGACCTTCTGCCCGTCTGTCCCGTCTGTCCCGTCTGTCCCGTCTCCCGTCTGTCCCGTCTGTCCCGTCTGTCCCGTCTGTCCCGTCTGTCCTGTCTGCAGTACCCTCTGACGGCGCCGTGTGGTCTGTGCCGACAGAAACTGGGCGAGCCGATCAAACTGCGCCTGCGGGAGTTCGGCGAGCGGCCGGCGGCGCTGGAGGCGTTCAGCGCCACCCTCCAGCAGTGCGACAAGGCTGTCAACGCGTGCCGCGCCAACGAAGAGCGCTACGCCCACCTGGACCAGGCCGAAATCGAGAAGGTACGTTCCGACTTCCCCCGGCTTGATTACTTACGACAGAGTCTGGCGATTTTGTTGGTGGCAGCGTGGTCCTCGTTTGAGGCTTGTTTGCTTTGACATCGGGATCATCCATTTGCTACCAGTTAAAGGGAATAAGGGTTTTGAAAATGTCTGCTAAAAGCTGTTGTGGAATAAAGCTAGAATCTTAACATGGAAATTATAAGTACCTGTAAAACGCCGTGGTTTGTCTATCACTAAGATCTTGTTTCCCCCTCGGATTACAATGCTTCCAACAATTGGGCGATTACAATGCAATGAACAACACATTTTTTTATTCAACTGTTATTTATCTTTTTAATCTTTGATTGATCTTTCCTCTGTAATTACTTTGATCTATTTTATATATTATTCGATCTTATGAAAAGAATCTCGTATAACCCGATGTCAAACAATGCCAGCCTATTAACGATTCTGCATTTGGGTTACGAAATGTGTTTGTGTGGGCTTACCATAAACGGTGAGCTGCGGATGCCTCTAAACCGATCAACTTCATCATCGTCAAGTGTGTGGTCGATATATGGATGTGTTATGAGTATATTGGTCTCATTGTACAGGTGGAGAAGCAGCTGTCTGAGAAGCGGAGCTGGTTCGACAAGAATATGGGCACCCTGTGTAACCTGCCCAAGACGCAGGACCCGGGAACCAGCTCTCAGCAAATCTGGGGAGAGAAGCAGGTGCGTGCCGTTTGGGGTGACAGGGCCGGGACACTTGACGGTGTTGTGCTTGCCGGTCTCTTGTTACCGCGCCATGGGAAGAGGTTGTAGCATTGCTCTGAAATCGGTGTGGACTGACGACAGAAACTTCATCGTGCGTTCGGAGAGATAAGTTCGTCCATTTTCGTGGGATGATCCATAAAATTGTTGTGTTCACAGTGGCCGAAACGAAGTATTACGCAGAATGTTTATTTTCAAACGGCTTCTTTAAGCATAGCCTAAGGTTGTCCATCAGATGACTGCCAGCCAGGATTGTGCTCGATGACGTCACTGACTCAAGTTACACCTATTTTGTGGGGCACCCCTCGCAGTTATGGCAGGGTGCCAGCAGTGCCGAGCGCTTCGCTGCCGGCACGGGATGCCGGTTTCCCGTGGAAGTTTTCGATATAAAGTTTGTTTTTTTGTGTAGGCCTTGCCATGCTTTGGAATCTATATGAAAAATATATAACGCAGCGCCCGCACATGCAAAAAGAAACACCTTGCAAAGACTTCTCTGTATGTATGTTTGCATTCCAATATTTGATGGCCGTTTGACATATGCGTTACATCTCGCTAAAACGGTCTTCCCTTGGCCTTCAGGCGTTCGAGAACTTGGTGAACCCGATCCTGAACAAGCCGAAGCCGAAGCCGGCCAAGGTGGAGGAGCCGCCGCCGGCCGCCAAACCGGAGGAGCAGCCGGCAGAGAAGCCGGCCGACGCCGACATGGACGTCAACTAGTGGCCGCGCCAGCCCCGGCCCCTGCCCCTGCCCCGCGGTCAGTCCGCACACGGCACGGGCACCTAGACACCGTCACTCGCCGCACCGACCGGGCCGAGAGCCTAGATACAGTCTGACCCAGCGGTCCGGGAGCCTAGACCGTCTGACAGCGCGGTCCGGGAGCCTAGACCGTCTGACAGCGCGGTCCGGGAGCCTAGACCGTGTGACAGCGCGGTCCAGCAGCCTAGACCGTCTGACAGCGCGGTTCGGGAGCCTAGACCGTCTGTCAGCGCGGTCTGGCCCCGTCAACGTCGGCTTCCGGTCTGATCGTCGATGCTCCGCCAGAGACAGACCGATAGACAAACAGACGGTGTGGCGCTATTTATTGTGACGGTGGTCGGCCGCCCCCGCCCCCGCCCAGAGCGGGCGGCGCCTCTCCTAACTGGACTCACGTCGTCGCACGTTTTGTCATGACTTGCGTTACGCTCCTGGAAGGATGTTATGTTTCGCTACGTAGCTGCAGAGCGGCGCGGCTCGCCTGCGCCGCCCGGTTTCAGTCATCCTGTTACGTTTTGTAACCGGGCGTCGTTCGCCATAATTTTCGGATTTCTGTAACATTGCATTCAATATACGTCAAACATAGAGGTTGTGGCTTGTTCAGTGCACCCTAGCGGCGTGTCATGGCGATGGAAGACAATGCGAAAAAGCAGTCACTCGAAAGGCGCACTTCTTTGAAGACCTTGGAGACGATAGCCGTAACCACGTCCGCATTCAAACTAATCAGCCGAACGGCTCAGCCAGGGAACCCAGGCAGCAGATTTTGTTTCTGTTCTTCAAAAAGACTGACTCGTATGTTCGAAGGAAAGGCGTCTTTGTACTCCTGCCGGATTTAACTCGCGCTTGTGTGACTATATTACTCGCTTGTGTAATATGTGTGAGTGACGTTAACCGGCCGGTAACGCTGGCCATGGATACTGCTGAGTGCGCGATATTTGGGTTGCACATTAAGCGTGCAGGGGATGATGAGATAAAAGGGAAAGGTAGCCGAGATAGGGTAGAAATGAACAAAATACACTTAGTTCCGTTCCACTACTGCCTGTGGAGGGAGAGTCTGGTTGGTATTTCAGAGTGTTTGAGAAGAAAACGGAAGGGGCTTGACGTGTGTGTGTGTGGGGGGGGGGGGGGGTGCTTGTTTACAATAGAAGGGTGATGTAAATGTAGCAGTAGGAAGATGGGAGGGGAAAGGGTATGTGGGCTTCTTGTTTTCTGAGACTACTGTCATCTGCTGCGGCGATGGGCTGCAATCTGTGGAGATCCTCTTCCCAGCTCCGATGGACGGCTGACTCCGAGTGCGGGAGAACGGGATGTTTTGGACGTTTATTTTTCAAAACGATGTTTTGGAAAAACCGGATCACCTTTGAGCGACTGCTTAGTGGGGTAAGGTGTTACATTTATGTGTTGTTTCGGGATATCATGTATATCCTGCAAGCGCATTTTGTTAGAAATTAGTAATTTTAAAGCCCCGTCAAGCGGCAAAGTGACCCCGGTTCCAGGGGGGGGGGGTCACTTGGCCGGGCTCAGGATGAAGTGAGTAATTAATACTAAAGGCGAATCGGCTTGAAAGACTTAGAACATCAGCAGGTCAGTAGTGGTATCACATTTTTACGATCACTGACAAACACTGCGACGAAAAGTTATATTTGCATCAATAATTTGTTCATTGGTTAGAAGTTGCGCCATCAAATTAAGCAAAACAATTAAAACAGAGAACATTGTTTGGACCTAATGCTAAAACATCTGCTGTAACGTGCAATTCAGACTATTTGTGCGCGCGTCGTCTTCATCGGTTCTTTTCACTCTTTGTTGCCTTTGCGTTTCTGTCTCTGTGATGGTCCATCCCCACTTGTAAGAACTCGCTTCGTGTCTGGAGGACTGGAGACATGATGCCAAATTACAGACCAACATCATGATCTGGGAGTGATTACAGAGACGGACAACGATGCAAATGTAAAATGACGACTTAACACAAACTGACCTCAGCTTTGCGATGCAACCGACACAAACTGCATCGATGACTGCTTAATCCATAATAACTGGACACTGCAGCTCCGACCGAACCTCGCCTGTTAGTCGCGTGTCATGTTGCCGGCGACTCGAGCGGCGTTGGTCATCCCCTTGCAGGTAGACTGTGCCGTAGTGCCACCACTGGGGTAGGGGGTAGCGAACTCGGACAGCGCTGCGCCTCTCGCCTAGGTTAACACGCGCTGTGGAGGGGGTCTCAGAATTCAGCGCCCTGGAGAGGGAGGGGGGGGGGGGGGCC
>JARFNZ010010904.1:0-14756 GCA_031763405.1 Balanus nubilus
GGTCATGACCCCCAAAGGTCAGCCGAGGTCACTGACCTCTAATGACCTCGGGTGACCTTATTCGACTGTCAGGGCTTTCTAGAGTGTTTGTATGCGCTGATTTCGAATTTCACATTCATTTCACACAAATACGGGTTCAAATGAGGTCATGAGGTAGGTCAGGTTAAGCGAGGTCACTGACCCCAGATGACCTAAGTTGACATTTGACCTTTGACTAAGAATAAAGGTGAAATGAGACCTGTAATGTACCAAAACGCATTTTAGGGACCAAAAGAAACGTCCTGGTCTTTAGAGCGAGGGTCTAGGTTGATTAGAAGTCATTCTATCGGCAAAAATGAAATTAGGTGTTTTCGGGTCATTGACCTGACCTAGAGGTCACCGATTGACCTAGGGCCTGAAACTTGGGTACCATTCGATTCGTCTCGTCACGAGCGATACGCTCGTCTTTACCGCGAAGCTCTAGCTCAATTAGGGGTGAATCGGCAGGGCGGTTACATCAACCCCCCCCTACACGAAGACCAGGCAGTTTTGTCCTACACTGGCGAGGGTTAAAGCTACATAGTTCAGCTTGGGAATGACGTTCGATTATGTCATTCCAGGGCGTGAGTTACCACTCTGGCGACCCCTAAACGTTGGTGAAGCATTACAAGGTTTTGCGTGCAAAAATGTCTCACCGTCTTCACTTGTTATTTATTACACTGGTTATATTAACAAAATGCTCAGAGCTTACCCACTTCCCTGTTAGAGGGAATGGTGAGCAATCTGTCGGTAATCCCTCGCAGCGCTGTGGTGTTTCAGCTGGCCGCTTCCATTATGATCTAATCATGCAATAAACTAGCAAGAACAAACAATACAGTTCAAGGATCATGTCTACTGGCATACGCGTAGGAACGTCACGAAAAGTGGGGGCCAGTGGAACTTCGATCTCACCTTGTGGGAAACCCAACCCCCATATTATTAATTTATTTGCAGATTTGGGCTCCTCTCGCCTAGGTGAATCGTTTGCCGCCTTAAGTTTTGTCTTTGAAGACAAATTAAAGATTTTAGAGAAAAAAAAATGGCCGAAAAGTGGGGGGCCATGACCCCCCTTGTTCCTACGCATAAGCTGTATTCGTACATAATGTTCCGCTGGGATGGATCCAGGATGGCAGAACGTTGGTTTGTGGGAGTCTCGGTCAGACAGGTGAATTGCAAGCCTTCCATTAGCAACTAAGAAAACAAAACAAACACTTCTCAAATCGCAATAAATTGTCGCAATAAAAAAGAAAAATTAATTAATGATTTTTTTTATAATCGGGGTGGAAACCACTCAGATGTTAAGGCGCGTGAGTATTCCGACAGCCTTCCGGAGTTTTGACTTTTGAGAGGGCACGGCCCATGTGCAGTGCACCCCCCACCCTCCCTCCATGCCCCATCGGCCATTAGTAACGTTCCACTACTAGCAACATCTGCTCTTATCAAGTTAATGCAAATACAATAAACAAAAAGTTATCACACAAATCAAAGGACACGGTCCTCCTGAATGGAAACAATACGCCCTGCAATAAAGCAATGTCGTTAAAGAACACTTAGGTGAGGCGACGTTATCGCGACACTTTCACTTCCTAACAAAATATTTCGGAAATTAAATCGCCCCCAGCGAGCTCTGAGAAATGTTATCATACTGCAACACGCGATCAGCATCAATATGCGAGTCGGCAAACACGGCTAGTGTTATGATTACATGTCCGAAATATGTCACTTATTTTGATCATAAAAATAATGGCAACCAAGATCAGATGCCGAACATTTCGGCTCAAATGTTCTTCCTGATCTCTACAGCACCGCGCAGTCACCATAGTGACAAATGTGACCATAGTAACAAATTAAACGGCTACAAGCACGTGCTCGCTCAATGCAACCACCCATCCTCGGTAGCTCACATCCGGTCATACAAGCCACTTCTCAGTAATTTTCAGCTGATAGCTCTGTTGGTCTCTAGTTACGCTGTTCCGGTGATGCTCATCTTACTCTGCGAGCAGCTAATTCACAGCCTTTGGGTGTTCCTAAAGAAAGTCTGGTGGGATCAAATCGGTGAAGGAGGCTGGCCACTTCTAATTCTATGTGAGAACACGGTCAAGTCATGAACAATCCTAAGCAGTGTTGTTCAAACTAACATACACCACGTAACGATCATGGTTTGAACGAGACCCCACCCCAGACTCCCCCGCGGACAACTTGGCCTAACACACCGTGGAGGGATTCGTTTGAAGTCAAGGAAACCGTTGGAAATCATAACTTTGAAGGCATCGTTCGTGCCACACTTAGTTATTGCCCAGAAGCGGCACGACGACAAGGACCATTCGATTTCATGAATAATGAAATATCGCCAATACATGCATAATGCAGAACATACGTAAGCAGTGCACAGTTATACCTCCTCAGACAGAAATATGCACGGCATTCGAGCCGCAGAGCAGGGGGGAGGGAGGGGGCAGAGCAGGGGGCTTAAATATGTTATAAAGTAGAAAAAGCATCCCTTGTAGCACATGAGAACCTAAGAACCGGCTCCCGCATCCTGTTTACTGTTGTAGCCTGTAGGACAAAGAGGAAGAGGCCAGCGAAACTTCTTGGATCAAGTGAGAGGCACTTGTGTTCCGGGGAAGTCCTTTTAGAATTACAAGGACCCAAGTTGCTGTTGGCAAAACAACTACATTCTCTACCCGGAAAACATGGCCAAAATTGTGTTGTATCAGACGGCCGGATCAGCAGAATTTAGCTTGAGCCTTGCTGAACTCCTCGGGCTGATGGACTGTCTGTATCGACTTTTGCTGAGGCTTATTCTTCCTTCTAGTCACTAAACCCAGGAATCCTTCTTTCACACTCTTTCTCCTTCCTTCTGAAGCAGCCGTTCCACGGTAGGATCCCGGACCGACCGCCATCGTCTGTCGGCGTCCTATCACAGGAACGGGCCAGGCGAGGCGGCGTCTCCGCCACCGGAGGCCCAGGTGGCCAACAGCGGACCGGCGCCGGCCCTATACGGCACCGGCGAGGTGTCCGTGGTGCCGATAGGATCGCTGCGTTCGACCACACGCCGCCCTGTGCTCGGCGTTCAGTGCTGGTCGAGGCAGGCAGGCCGCGGCGACAGGCCAGGGTGCCGAAGAGTCTGCCCATGTTGCGACACCGAACACAGGATGAGTATTTAACAGATAGTGAGGTGGAAGATATAACCCAACTCAACGGGAAAGTAGAAGAGCACCGATAGTGCTTGAGTACAGTGCGCTACGGATATGTACCCAATCGCTACTGGAACAACACTACCGCTACCCTGTCCGCCGTGTCTTTTTTCACATCGTTAACACTAGTTTAAAAGCAAGTGTCACCTATGATTTACGATCGACAAATTAACCTCCAGCTAAAACAATGAAACAACACAGGTGTTACGTCGCACTCCGGCCCTCATCACTACAGCTACAGGTCTGCTCGGCACTGCCCCCACCTGTCGCAAGTGCGCCGTTTGCCATTGAGCGCAGGCCGCTGTGCAGCGTGCTGCAAACTGGGTGAAGCGCAAGCTCGTCCTGTGGTTAGTGGCACCCGTCTGATACCTCTTGAGCCAGTATAATTATTGCTGAGCTTCCCGAGTTTCCTGTTCAATCACCACAGGTTTGCAGCAGTCAGTGTCTTGGACCCAACTACTCGAACGACGTGTCGCTTAAGTCACAAGCGGCGGCACGACGGCAGTCTCGGCGAAATTGCGACAAACCAAACGTCGAGGATGATAAGTGAGATCAGTCTGTCCATCCAATTACCGGCGGCAGCGGCAGCGGAGGCGGCGGTACGCACTGAAGCCGCCTGTGAAGCGCCCGATAACGTCTCGCTGAGCAATGGTGTCGTTGGCGGCCGCGGACGGCCGGCAGGTGGCCGACGTGTCGCCTTGTGACCGCCACTCTCACCAGCCCGTGTGCCGCTCTGACTGAGCTGACCGCCTCTCTGACCAAGCTCAGTGCAGACCACGGCTCTGGCCGACCACGACCAGCGGCGGACTGGATGACCACGGCTCTGGCCGACCACGACCAGCGGCGGACTGGATGTTCCGCGATGACTGGACGCCGTTCAGTTCCCGCAAGTCGACGCATGATGACTCGCTGACGTCAAGCGCCGAGCATTGGCAGCACTGATATCAAGCCTGCGCCCGACGTGGCTGCCCGCAGATCGTGGCGGATGGGATTCCTTCCAGATCGTGGTATTCCTTCCCTCCTGAAGGAATGCGTGGAGCGTTGACTTCGACCTGGGCGACAATGTCAGTATAGTGGCAGGCGTGAGGGTCGTCTTGCACGCGGCGAACACAGCGTGCGGAGGAGGTCCGTGCAGATCTTCCGCAAGATCGACTAGGGTGGCCTCCTGGGACGACAGCAGGATCCGATTTTTCGAGAGTCGCGACGGCTCCCCACCCGGATAACCTGAGACTCATCGTCTTGCGAAGCAGCCAGCAGCAGAGCTGATGATCCTATCCTGGGACCACTCCAGGGAAATATTCGAGCTAACCAGTGATTATTAACAAGTCTGCCAGCTTCGAAAGAGTCATAAGGACTTTAAAAAGTGAGTAACTCCAGCAACGATCGACAGCCAAAAGCCAGCAGAAGAGCATCATCCATCACGTGTCTGACAGAGAAATCACTCGGACGGATATTCAGTTACACCCTCGTAAAGATTGGCCAAACTTGGTATGGACCACATCATAGCGAGAAGCTGGCGGGTTGACACGCGCAGGATTCCAGTGGAGCTGGAGAAACTCAGTGGCCGGTAGATGGATAACAGCATCGGCCGTCCCGCCAGGAAGATAAATAAAATACCCTCAAGTATCCTCGCAACAACGCCCTCTTGCACCCCGAAACCATGCCGCCTTGCCACTCTTGTATACAGAAATATTGCCGCCTGACGTTCACTTCTCAAAGGCCAAAGACAATGCGAACCACACAGTCCTCAGGCCAAACTGTAAGACAACAGAGTCCTTCTGCGTTGCTCGAAGCGGAAATGGCAGTTTCAGAGACAACGGCGTGCACGCATGAAGTTACATGATATTTGCAGCTGCCTGCTGGAGAGTGTGGGCTGCCGGTTTGTCCCAAGGAAGTGCTTTGTCCCCGCCTTGTTCTGCCATGGTGGACACTCCTTGCCAAGGTCATTCAGAAAGTTCCTGAAACCAACGCACTCACGTCGTTCTCCGTCAATGGGGCGGCCCTGTGTGTTGCTCAGTATCGAAGTTGCAAGCGAGAGGTCCCAGCGGACGCGATCGATGAACGTACTTGCGGAGAAGACATTCCTCCAAGATACAAGTGTTGCAAGATGCAGCAGAGTGCTGCCATTTGCATCAACTGGCGAAGGCAAGTGGCCTGTCCAGAGAAGGCCCGAGGGCCGAGCCGAGTGGCAACAGAGGCGAAGGTGCCCAACCACCCGCCCGGCCTCCATCATCGGCTGGCGCTTGGCGCGCTGGTCACGTCCATTATGAACGCTGGGACGGCCCTTCCGCCAATCACTGCGTGTCATGACGCAACGGATTTCCATAATGATGTCCCATGTCCCATTATGCAACGGCTAATGCAATTACAAAAAAGATTGACGACATTTTCTGTTACACTTGTGGTGGCCTACGCCCCTCTCAATGGTGATAAGATCCAGCTGTTTTCTCCACTTGTCTCACGTCAGGTCCAGTAACAGACGTGACGCATCTGTATATAGCGACTAGTGAGTCCTGCAACTTGGGGACACAAAGCCCACAAACCGTCATTAGCCACCTTGTATGGATATTGGATACAGTCTGGCGTCAAATAAATTACTCACAAGTCACGCACCACCTGGTACATTAGTGTCATCTTCCCTAGGAATTTTCGCCGCCTAAATATGGTTATTTTACTGCACTGGAGAGTGGAGGGTCGAGGCAGCTCCTGTGTCGAGCTCAACACGTGCAGCTGTTATTGCACCAACAGCATGACCCCATGATATCACCCTTCTTAAGGTTTACCCTCCCGATAAACACCAAGTCTACTCATAGAGCAATGGCAATAGACCCCAACGAAAACTCAGCAATTTTATGCAGCATATTTAGCATAAAATCCATCATACTTAACCCTGTTCCCTGCGGGCCGCCAGAAAACCGATCCCCTGCGAGGGAGGGCAGATTCTACCCCCGCCCCCTCCCCGCAAAGATCTCAAAATCTAACCGACCGATTTTGATAAACAAATACCATTAAATACGCCGAGATCTTCCTATGCAATTAACAAAAAATCAGTTTTCGCCAACAATAAGGGGCTCGGGCCAAAAATCAACAAATTTCGTGTATTTTCTCAAAGGCAATCATGTTTTTCAACCGATTTGTATGAAAAAACGGGTTTGAGCTTCTAACATTCTACTTCTAACATCTTTAACATATCAAAACACAACTTCGAAAAAATAATAGGCGTCTTCAGGGATTTTTTTAAATAGGAAATTTCTGGTGATTTTTTCAGAATTTTCTCGCATTTTTATCGAAATTTTGGGTTTGCTTGGCACGATACGATGTTATATCTTGCTTGCATAGCTAAAAATCCTGACATTATGGGTAAACTTTGAGGTCGCGCATAGACGGATCCGGCTCTGCAGCAGCATGGGGCACGACCAGACCGCACTAAATATCGCCTCCCATTTTGCGTTTCTGAGTGTAAGTACGCCTCTGCCAAGAGCATGTGCAATCGCTAATATTTTGCATGTAGATTGCTGGGAAGGTGCATTGACACATTTATTTTACCGTATGACACCAAAGAAGCAAGCGATCCCGAAGATTTCGTTCAAAACCGTTCAATCGTGACAGAATGCCTCTCCAAAACGAGGCCCTGGCGCCGCCTCTGCTCGACAGAGTTTGCTAGAATTTTCACACACTTCTCATTCAATTCTAGGAAAAGTCACAAAGTTCCGAGACGCTGGGCCTAACGGTTTAGGAATGGCAATCGAAAAACCGCTTGGGGGGAGACAAAATCTCCCCCTCCCCGCAGAGAACAGGGTTAAGCAGTCAAGCCCCGAGCAACAGCACTCGTCAGGGAGCGAGGGCGACTTACTAGAAACACTGTCTCAAGCTACATATGTGCCGCCGACCGTCCCCGGCACGCCAACCAAAGAAGGCGCAGATGACGTGTCGCCGTGCCGCACCAGTCGACCCTGCGCTGCACAGCACGCGCGCGCGCGCAGCCAGGTAGCCGAACAATGTGCCGGCGCGCGCGACACCGCCTAAGAAAGGGCATGCATTAGTCGATCGTAAATCAGATAGCGGCGTCACCAAGAGGCCGGCTGCACAGGTGAAAAATCGGTGAAAACTTGACACTCAATTACGGAGTTTCGAGTTCACACATTGACAAATATCAAATACATTTGGATTTATCGATCCAGAGCTTCCAAAGTCCCGATGCTCGAGTGCCCTCCAAAGTAAAAGTGTTGTTTGACGTTCTCCATGACTTCAAAAACCTCCACGCTCACATGGCTGGTTATGGTCGATTTTTCCAGCGAGTCTCCGGCCGCGCTGCCACGTTACATTACACAGGGTCGAGTTTCGAGGCGGCGGCCGATTGGTATCACCAGGCAGCGTCGTTGTCATTATCTCATTACTGCCGAGCGGCCGATCGTATCGGGGGCCGAATAAAACCGGCAGCCGGCAGCGCGGCGTGGACGAGCTCAGTGACGGCGCCGCGCCGCCACCGAGAGGCAACACGGACAGATCGGCAGCTGCCGGCGGCGGCGGGAAGAGAGTTTTGACTAGGCTGATGCAACTGATTATGACGGCACACAACAGCGCCATCGGCCAGCTGGTCATCCCCGGCACTGGCAATTCCAGAGCGGCCAAAAGTTTAGTTTTGAGGGGCAAAGCTTAAACCAAATGATGCAACTCCAAATACATATTTTTCGAATTCGTTCATTTGTGCGATGTGCATTAATCGTTGATTCAAAAAGAACTCGTTTGGGGGACGTTGCTTAGATTTTCTTCGACATCATAACATATTTTATATTCGTGCTCTTAGTCGTTCAACTCTTAAGACCAGGGCAGCGATGCCTACCTTTGATCCGCCTCTACCTGCTGGCCACACGGATGCAGAGAACGGGGCGTTCCGAACCTCCGACCACCGACCGTTCCGGACCTCCGACCACCGACCGTTCCGAACCTCCGACCACCGACCGTTCCGAACCTCCGACCACCGACCGTTCCGAACCTCCGACCGACCGTTCCGAACCTCCGACCACCGACCGTTCCGAACGCAGGGCGCTCGGTGACGTGGTAACCAGATGGGTCCGCGATACAAAGGATCGGACCCCACCCGTACAGCTACAGCGTGTCCCGGAAGTAGCAGAACTGTGGGGGTACCTGTAGCAGTTTAGGTAGGACCTGCTCTGAACAGGCTTGTATTGGTCCTCGAGGACTCCTTTTCGCACGAATTCGGACGTGACACAGGGCCGCGTCCTGCCCAAAACGCACATTGTTCAACGGTCTCCAGTCACGGGTCTAACAGACATTTATCGTTTGACAGGGGTCGGGGGTGCTAGCGCGAAACGACACGAGTGTCGGGTCTTGCCAATATGAATGAGGTGGTGTGGTCATGAGCTGTGCAGCTGCACAATGCACAGTGCACAGTGCACATCTCCATGCAGTCCCATGCAACGTGACGTCCAGCCATCAGGGCCAGGTCCCATTGCTTCTAAGAGGCTCGAATCCAGATTTATATGGATGCATCGGGTAGTGGATTTTACTATCCGGCCGGATATCGATAAGCCAGGTAGTGCCTAATTATAGGAGTTGAATGGAAAAGGATGGCTAAAATAGAGACTAAAGGGTGACTAAAATAGAAGTGTTACGACGTACGAACTTACCGGTGTCTTTAAGCTATCTTCTTCAACGGATTTTTCATCATTTTTTCAAGTCAATTTCAGATAAGTCATTTTGATCAGCAACAGACGTTAAAGGTGTTATTTTCTTTATGTCCGGTGCTCAGCCTACGTGGCCGTCAAATCGTTCGTCGTATTGAATGTTCTCGTAGTTAATGGCAGCGGCCCGGCAGAATTGGTTACAGCTCGAGAAATAGTTGGGAATCCTGCATTGTATTTTTACACAAATTTATCGAGTGAAAACTGACGATGAAAAAATAATGAGTTGGACTCGTATACAGTTATCAAACCGCAAGAAGTTCAGTGCAACAGGGGTTACCGATAGGAAAATGCATAGGTAGCGAGCTAACCAGATGCTAAACGCTTTCATATTGAAAAAGTTGTGAGATAACAAAATTTAACTACGAATTAAATCATAAATTTTGCCGGTCACCCCGAATTCCCCGATCGGACGGTAAGGGAAATCCGACTTGCGCAACAAGCCGTTGCTTAGCGCGGATTCTGACCTCGCATTCCGTCCATTTAAATCGTTCGGGCTATAAAAAATATATGTGTTCGTAGGGTATGCGAGCTGCCATTTTGTAAATTGTGACGGTGTTTACGTATTAAATATATGTAATGGGCAGTGAACAAATTCGGTAGACTCAGAAAGTGGGTTATCGCAGCTAACCAATAAAAACTCAAAATATCCCGTTATCCGGCCGGATAATGTGAATTATCCGGCCGGATACCTGCCCGATAGTGCAAAAAATGACTATCCGACCTGATAGTTTATCCGGTGCGTCCCTGCAGATTTCCGACATTGGATATCGATATTCTGATCACTCGGTTATGACGCCTTTTAGCACAGATTGAGAGAGTTCTAAACAGTGGTACATCCTGAGATCCCAAGTTCCAACATTGGCGACGAATAGGTGCCCGTGCATTGCGCACAACGCCTAGTTTTTATGTTAAAGTCATATGTAGCGATCCATAAAATACCATCACCCGCATCCTTTCCACGTCGTCTATCTTCTATCGTCGTCTATCGCCTATTCCACGTCGTCTATCTGCTATCACAGGTGGATACTCGTCCTTGCCGCATTATCTCCAGCATCCGACCCAGCATATAACACAAAAAGGCGCCAATCAGACGGGTAGGGAACAGCTCAGTAACTGCGTCAGACCGAGTAAAACTGATCATCGTATGGTTCAGCACCTCTAGATCTGGCTGTGCTCATCAAAACCTTCTACGCGGGGAAAAAATATATTCGACGTATTCCAAATATCCTATTTAGGCTTTGAGACGGAGCTAAAGCAGTGTTAAAAATGCCGTCTAGCCTAATAACAAGTTGGTGTTATTTCAAGCGCATCTGGTCAGCCTAGCCCCTCACGAACTGCACATTTGTGACACCGAGGCTTGCATGACTATTAAACAGCGCACAATGGGCATTGTTTAGCGATATGGTGTCGGGTCACACTCGCTGGTCCAGTTATCTGCACGATCACGCAGCGGCGAAATAATACGCTCCGTGCTAGTATAACTATCTGGTGAGTTGAAAAATAGCAAGGACGACGTAATTATTAAAAACCGGTGGTGGCTGTCCGAATCACAGCGGCACGGAAGTTAGACGAAAGGAGGTACAGGCGATGGTCATGAGCGTATTCAAGGGGGGGGGGGTATTCAAGGTCAGGTCAAAGACCAAAACCACGTGTTTTCAATTTATTGGCTGCAGAGACCAGATTACCAACAGCAGCGAGTCCTAACTCGGCCAAAATACTTCCCAAACTCGTCCAAAATACTTCCAAGTATTAGAGGAAGGCACTGCTTGAGTATAGTATAAGTCTCATACTAAATACAGGTCAAGGTGAAGGTCAGGTAAAAAAAGGTTACTATGAGCAAAATTAACACAAAAGCAGTGTGGCACATGTTATATGGGTTATTTCAGACGTAGAATCGATGGTCCGGTAATTTTGCCATCATTTTAAGTAAAAGTCAGACCAAGGTCAGGTCAAAAAGGTCAAATTTTGACATTCATAACTTGCAATAACGAGCACATGTTTTTGAACCAGTTGTATCCCAGAAATCAAATGGCGTCATTTGTTTTTACGTAAGTGGTCTAGAGAAGCCAAAAAACGTCATTGAAAAATGAAGTCACCAGACTGCACACTTATTGGAGTCCTTTGAAGGTCAAAAATGAAGATGTTGATTCAAAATCTGGTATGGCAATTGCTCATATGTAGTTCTATCACATATAACCCGGTTTAATAATATCAAAACTAAGGATTTTGTAGCCATTCCCCCCCCCAAAAAAAAAAGATTTTTAGAATATTTGGGGTCAAAAGTAAAAAATAACAAATCAGAGATAGCAATTTTGAACAGAATGTCATTTCCTTTCTTTTGTCGGTTTTGTTTGCAATTTACTTCAAAACTCGATGTTATATGATAATGAGAGGACATTTGTTTTATAAAACATTTGTCGACTTTGGACCGAAAATGGCGTGACATATCAATAAAACGTTGTTTTATCAAAAATTTATCGACCGATTTTCTTTGAACTTCTAAGGGTGACGCCAAATTGATAAGATACATAAATTTTCACGTCGATATCCAGCGTCGTTTTTAGGCCGCTGCGAAAATCCACGAGGGGGAAATTTAACCCTCCGCCAGTGGGACGCGGGTTAATTAGCAGAAGTTATTCGCGAAAAACATATTTTCATAGAATACGGACATTTTGCCTTCCATGACCTCTAGAGCCTAAACTGTTGACAACTTAAATCTGGGGCCAACTAGTTCATGAGAAATTGTAAGGGCTTCCCATTGCTTTTTTAGTGTCTTTCTAGCCAGCATAGTTTCCGAGTTAATGGCGGAATTACCTGAAAAAGATTCATATTTGGAAGATAAAAAATTGTCCTTTGATGACCTCTGGTGACTTTAATATTCACTTGTGACTTGGGTTTAAACAATGACCCGAGGTAATTTCGAATGTCGTGACTAGGGTTAAAAAATGACCCGAGGTAATTTCGAATGTCAATGTTGAGAGATTGCTATTGTTTTTTTCCAGACTCTTTCTACCTGTTAGTTTTCAAGGAAGTGGAGGGTGGGGTGGGGGTATTTCGACCAGACTTGAAAACAAATAAAGTCGATTGAGTCGAAACCTGTGAATAGATTCATTTTTTCGCGAAAACTGATTGCATTGATTGGATTCATTTCTGATGAGTCGATTGGTGATCGAGTCGATTCATGTTTGCAAGTTAAGCGACTGAGTCGATTGACTTTGAGTGATTGCTTTGACTGAATCGATTCAATTTTACAATAGTAAATTTTGCATAAGAAATCACGTTTCTTATATCCTAAGGTACTATTGTTACAACAAAATAAGTCACTGTGCAGCCAATTTATCTACATGAAACTGATTGATTAGTGAAGATTGATGCAAATGCAGATGCAAATGCACTTTCAAATGCAGTTTGTAATTCACAGCAGCTGTTGGCTTGTTCTGTTAGAACAATACCCGCGCCGTGCCGGTGCTCGGCGCCACCCGCCTCGTGCCGGGGGGGGGGGGTGTTTGAACCCCCTCCCTTCTAACTCAGCTCTTATGGCACTTAGCGGAAAACGAAAAAAACGTTCGAAAGCTCGAAAGCTCGTCAAAAATAATTTCGAAACTACTTTAGTCGTTTTTTTGCTTAGGTCAAAAATGAGATCACCAGAGGTCATCAAAAGGTCAAAATTTCCTAAATATGGAATTTTGGGGGAATTTCCGCCATTATCTCGGGAACTATACTAGCTAGGAAGAAAAAAAACATTAGAAAGCTCTTGAAGCGCTCTTTCGTCGACGTGTCATCAGAATTGACCTCAGGCCAGCAGTTTAGGCTCTAGAGGTCATCAAAGGTTAAAATGTCTGTTTTCCTGGAAAAAAGTTTGTTTGCGGATAACTTTTAAGTTATTTAAGATAGAGCGTTTATATTGACACCATCATGTTTCTCTCAAGGCGCATCGAAAAACATACATGGTGACATCTGGAGGTCAATCTAAGAATTTGACCTCAGGTCAAGGTCAAGTGGTGACCTCAGTAGGTCATATTGGGTCATGCTGCATATGAGTCGTTGCGTATTGACGTTACGAACACATTGGTACCTTCCGCATGATTCCAGCTCTTATCTATCAAAAGTTATTGGCAAAAATAACGTAAGTGACCACGGATGACCTCAGATACCTTTACAGAGGTCACTTGTCAAAATTAGTACTTTGATCATCAATATTGGCCTAAGAAAACATGATCCTGAAAGAATTGATCTGATCTGATGGGTATCCTCTGAATTGGAAGGATCTGAACTTTTTCCATTGACTTATAGTGGGGAGGTCACGAAATTGACCTAAATCAGGTCATAGACATCGAAAATCCGAGATAAACAAATGTTAGGTAATGGTGTCCTTATGTAATTCCGATAGTTTGAAATTGCTCATTCAAAAACTGCAGTTGAGGCACAACTTCTAACTTTTTTTTAGGTTGGGTCATGTGACCTGACCTGGCGACCTGACTAGATGACCTTGCGTTTAAACTTTCACATAATGTGCGTAATTGATGCCTGAGCCGCCGTTTTTTGCTATCGTCGAAAACCCTTAAGGGGGTGTATAAACATCCCCTGCGCGGCGTGGGTTAAGATATATATTATTGTATGCCAGAACAAGAGAACGCAAATAACAGAATGCATCTTAGTGGTGATTGATGCTAGTGAGTAACTGTGTGGTAAAGGCAATTATTACTATCACCAATACATTATAAATAATGGATTTGGATGGTTAGGTGGTTACTGATGATGTCAATATTGAGAACAATTGCCAGGGTTGATGGCTGTTAGCTGATAATGAACTACTACTCACTGTCACAAAAAAAAACACAATACAAGACAAACATTGGTAATAAACGCAATGCAGATTATGACAGATATGACAGGTCTTTATTTAACTTACCCAAAACACCGTGTCTTTTCATTATATAGTAGCACACTTGTGATGTGGCAGCACTCAGCAGACAGCAATTATGACGCTTACGTGACGTGTTGGTGATTAGTAAATTTTGGAACAACAAACTTGGTTCACAAGCAAACAAGGGAAAAAGGAAGGACTGAAACTGGTAAGGTCAGTGTTGCCTTTATTTTCTTAATCTTGATTCCTAGTACTTTGACTCCTATGGCTATGAGTATGAGAGTAAAGGGTGTCCAGAAATTATTTGCCCCTTCTTCAGTCACGTTTCATTTTTAAATGAAAAAATGTGCCGGCCAAACTTGATACACCAATGAAACCCACGTAGATTTGTGCACGTCCCAGCATCTGGTCAGGATTCCCAAAGATCAGGCATGCTCAGCATCAAGTCGCTGAATCTGCAACCTCCCACCCGCAGTCGCCTGATCAGTCCCTATTGGCGGTCTCCGACTCCATTTTGTCGAGCCTCCCTTTAGCATTGACGATGAAATTTTCAACGGGCAGCAGGTCAGAGCTGTTGTCATACCGCCTCCCTTCTCCTAGAACCCCGAAGACTCAGTCAAACAGCATCTTCGAGTGCTGAACGCGTGATGAACTGGGACCTCACCCCGTTGCAAAATCGCCCCAGACATCAAGAGCAGAAATTAGAACGTCGTTTGCGACACATTCTGCATTGGTGACTGCAAGTTTGTGTTGTCACTTTTTTCATAGGCACCTAAGCATAGGGCTCAGTCAGAGCGATTCGGCCCAAATTACAAATTGAGGTGTTTAGGGTCTGCAGAAGCCAATCTTCCCACGGTCAAAAATCACGAGTGGCTGATTCGTTGCTTTCGTTGCGGGAGCTTCACGGCTGTTTTGAGAGAAGAAGTGGTCTTTTTGTTAGTTTGCCTTTTGGCCAAGCTCAGTTGG
>JARFNZ010011015.1:0-14755 GCA_031763405.1 Balanus nubilus
AGTTGAAGTCGATGTCGTCAAAAATAACCTTTCAAGGACCTTTCAAGGGGCAAAAACGGTCACTTTTGATCAACTCGATGGCTGACTGACCTGCTCCGCCGTCACCTGGAGCGGGTGGGTGCCGTTGGCTTGCGGTGGTGGAGGGAGGGCCTCGTCAGATGGTGCTGGTGGATGCTTGTTCCTGAGGGCGCTCACTATATCGCTGGTAGGATGGACAAAATCCTCGTTCGATGTGAGAACTCTCAGGGCTGCCCTGATGTCACCATCTGCACATCTGGAACGAACTCGGCGAGCGACAGCATCCTCTATGGAAGCCCTCCGTGGAGGTGTATGTCGTTCTAGGACAGGCTGGGGGCCTGATTCCATGTTAACAATCTGCCTCTTGATTGTTGAAGCTGCTGTTGGGCGCGGGTCGCTGGCAGCTTTGACAGGAGCGCGGAGTGCAATGAAAGCGAAGGATAGGAAGCGACCCCATGTGTCGTTGCTCGGTTCAGAGAGTGCCTTGTCAATCAGTTTCGACAGACAGTCAGCGGCGGAAGCGCGAGCAGCTTTAGGAATCCGTTTTATAACTGTAGAGCTGCGCCGTAGCTCAGCCAAGCGTTCATGCACCCCTGATAGGCGAGTTCACTATTAAGGCAAACCCCGTTTTACATTTACTAAGAGCGCGCTCGCTCGTTAATCGCCGACCACGGCGTCTCACTGGTCTTAACATTGAGGAATATTGAGATCATTGCACTGACCTCGATGACATCGAAGGGACCATGCCGAGATGAGTTTATTAGAGACGTGATGATGAGGATGATGAATTGTTCATCTTCAGTTCCAGATGAATACGTGTCGCTACGGAACACAGTCTTTCAGTTGCATGATAATTGATGTATCATACGACTGAACAACGGAATTAGCTTTCCCAACGTTTATTTCCTGGAGTTCATTCACCTTTCATTAATTTTTAAACTAGTAAATATTGAGGACGTTGCATTCCACATGATGAAATCGATCTCGTCATGGTCTCTTCGATGATCGAAGAGACCATGACGAGATTCGATCATAGTCAATTTCATATGAACACGTGTCGCTATGGAACATGGTCTTAAGTTGCATGATAAAAAACTCTTCCGGAGCTGCTCGTAAAACAAAATACACCTTATAGATCAAGCTTAACCTTAAATCCCATAGCAATACAAAGACAGCAGAATTCCGCGAAGGGAGTTTGAACCAACATTCATAATTAAAACGCTATTCCCACCTTTTGTAGTTGAGATGGTAGGGTAAATGTGTGACTTGCAGTGCGAGTTAGTGACCTGGTAAAACTGAAGATCCAGAACATATGGAAATCTATAAACTATCCGCGCCTGTTAGTTTGGTTTCTGTTTGATTTGTCAAAAGACAGGAAAATAGTGACAAAAACATTTCTATGAAGGTCTACATCAATACCATTTAAGTCTATGCGAGCAACATTTAATGTGTTTTTATGTTTTTTATCCATTTAAGACTCTGACACTGTGTAAACCTTCTAGCCTTCGATTCTGTCCGTGTAAAATTTGTCAGTGAACGCCAGAAGAGACAATACCGTCAAGCTCACAATCATGTACGCGTGCATTTCCACTTCGTTCAAGGTGCCTTTCATTTATTTTTCATGTTCCTCGAAGCGGCATACATATCTCTTCAGGTAGCGAATCTGCTCATATGACGCATTACGCGGCAAACAATAGCAAACCTATAACAATAGCACACAATCGCAAAAAATAGCAAACCTATCATTCTGTAAGTCAGATTCCCCTCCCCATGTGACCTCTCAGGCTCAAACTTCTGGAGGCCTCCCATGCGCTATAAACATGGATGTTGGGAGCCGTATACACGTAGTGGTGATAACCTGAATGTACGTCACAGCTTTCACAAGAGCATTATTAACAGCTAAATGCAAAAGTTTGTACACACAAGAAAAGGATGACACTTTAGGTTGTTGGTCGTGCCGACTCCTGTCACCAACTGGTGCCCATAACAACGTGATGTAACGTGGTGCATGCATCCAATCATAGCCACTCGACAGCTCTGGCTTAACAACATATATCCGTCGAGATTCAAGTGGCCGGAAGCTGTGTGTATTGAACAATGTCACACCACACTCACTGTTCGGACCCTTGTCAGTATTGGCGCTACCCACAAATTGAACAATCATTCCTCCAGCTATGCATATTTCCCCAGCAAACTAAAATACAACTCTTTGGTCATGCAAGTGTAATGTGCAATTCAATTGGCACCGACGTATCTGATGTTGTAATGTATTCCGTACGCGGAGGTGAAAAGTTGGCAGAACTTGCCAACTAAATTAACAGCCTATGGAGTCCCGTTCTGTTGAAATTATTCGATTTGCGGTTTGATGTATTATTCAAAGTGAAAATTCCTTTTGCCAGCTCATTCATAATTTTGTTTGTATGTGTGTGTCTCCCTTCACACTGGGGAGCAATTTATTGAATGAATGACGGAAGCATACACATACAGGCATGAAACGATACCCGCACAGTAATACAACACATTCACAACAGATATTACAGCACTTATTCATTTCGCAGGTTACGGCAAGTGTCTGGATGATCATAAGCTATGCTGCATTGTGTTGATAATATATGTTACGGATTTCAAGTGCATGTAATACACATTCCATTAGTTCATTATCATCACTTGCTCAGCAGGGTATAGGGTACAAGGTTTCCTGAGGCACTGTTGAGAAGAGCACAAGTCAGATGTGTCAACTAGGATAATCCGAACAATTAGGATGCCCAGATTTATACTGAATGTAAATGATTGTGTTCTATGATGCAGAAACATTGAAAGAAACCTTACAGCCAACATACCTAAAGAGTGCTGTAGTCAATACATATTACAGTGAAGATAGCTGAATAGGAATGGTGGGGATGGTAAATAATGGGAACTAGGAATGGGATATGTAAGTTTTAATAAGCTAACGTAGTTTTAGGTTTATGACATATTCTGATTAGTTTAATATTAATCGGTGAGAATGAGCTTCACACATTTTTGAACAAACTTTCACTTCGCGCAATATCCTGCATATTCTCCACTTTAGAGGCGATGGCATTATTCCATATTCTGGGTGCTTGACAAACAAAGGAAAATAAACCATAATTATAGTGACGATAGTTTGGAGTAATAGATCCATTTCCTGAGTCGACGATCTCACTAAAATGTTGGTTTCGTCTGGTGGTAAGGGGTCGGCCGCAAAGAGTAAATCTGTTCGACATGACGCTGGGGAGATGTCCAAACAAGTGGTCATGTAAAATAAGCGGCATACGATATTTCAGAAGGTCAGGAAACTTGTGGTTGGATGTTGGAGGTTCGAGTCGTAGTTGGAGCCCCAAACAACCAGACAGTAGTTGAGACACGGTAGAACAAGGGCGGTGTAAAAGACGGTGGTAAGTTCCCTATTTAACAAGTGTCCGGCTCTACTTATAATGCCAACATGACGGCTGGAAAATTTGCTGATAGGAGACCGCAATTTCATGTCCTCGTCAATAAGAATCCCGAAGTATTTCACAGTGTGAGCTCGCTCTCACCTGTTTTAATATGAAGCTCCTCTCCGTGATCATTTGGCGCGTATAATTGGTAAAAAGTTTTGGGAATGAAGAGCGAAACTCTGTTCGCATGAAGCCAAGTTGTTATCTTCGGAAATAAGGAAGCAATTGTGCTTTATAATTCATTCAACGATGGGGCCAAATTCATAGCAGCATCATCGGCGTATAAAAGGAATCTTGCTTTCTCGCAGACGGTTGGCAAATCATTTTAAAGAAGGAAAAGGATTGGAGACAGAACAGACCCCTGAGGAACTCCACATGTAATTTCACTACTGTCCAATATCTATCGGACACTATCCGATATCTAATTTTGGAATCTATATTCAGAAACCTCCGCAAATATTTCCGCATTTTTTCAAACTTCGCAATTACGCTAAACCCTCTGCACTTTGACCAGTTCTCAGCCGTATCGCCGACGCCTCTGCAATGCAGCACCGAGCTGTCCGGCGGAGGCGTCCGGCGGGCGGCTCACGGTGCATAGGGAGGTGTCCGGCGGGCGGCTCACGGTGCATAGAGAGGCGTTCGGCGGGCGGCTCACGGTGCATAGAGAGGCGTCCGGCGGGCGGCTCACGGTGCATAGGGAGGCGTCCGGCGGCGGATCACGGTGCATAGAGAGGCCCCCGGCGGGCGGCTCACGGTGCATAGGGAGGCGTCCGGCGGGCGGCGTACGGTGCATAGGGAGGCGTCCGGCGTCCGGCTCACGGCGCATATAGGGAGGCGTCCGGCGGGCGGCGTACGCATTATGTAACACCACTGGACCGGATATGGCTAGCTGCTGCTGTAAAACACGGCTAATTACGGCTAATTACGTTCCGTTTGGCAGAGCCCGAAACAATGGCCGCCGCCGCCGTATTGCGTTGGTGTTTCAGTCGCTTGTATGTCATGCGGACGATGCCAGAGCTGAACTAGACAGCTAGCATGGATCACAGCGCAAATGAACAGAGAAGAGCCACGTCATCCGCAGATCTCCACACCCAACCCAGTGTACCATGCCAACGGAACATTGCGGAACTGTGAGGAAACTACCAACTAATGTTCTGACATCTCGAAACAGCATGTAATGGTCTCTCCTCTATGTTTTGTTCCGCTTTGTCGCGTGAAGTTGTTCGTGTTTGCCTCATGTCTGCCTTTTTTACATGTATTCAAGCTTAATTAATCCACACCTTTTTCCTTACATTATCCAAAGAAGGTGCTTTCAGAGCAGAACTATTAGAGCAACCTTTACGCTTAAGATTTTTTGCTATACGACGTGACTTGCGTTTCGTTGTGTTTCATTTGACTAACATCCGACTACCAAACAAGTTAGGAACGATATCCGGATACAGCATCTGGACATGCTTCAAGCACAACAACTTAAACAAAGAGCGGACCGAGGAAGCTGCTCATGGAGACGTTCCTCTGAACTGCTCAATAATCATTTTGATCAATAACTTTTACGATCTTTCCTTTCTTATTACCGCAAGTCAGCTGTCGATTAGGGTTTCCCCACTGCGTCACAGTGCCACATCCATTCGGCAGATAACAATACTGGCTACCAGGCTCCTTCCAGGTGACGTTGATTCGGAGCATTCCGTCAGGCACGTGCGGTCGCCAAGTTCCCGACGCTGTTGTCGATTCTGGGTGTTCTGTTTTGCAGGTCACAATGCAGGTTCCCGGCTTCCTGGTTGCAGTGCTGGTTCTCGGTGGTCTGCTGTGGACCAGCTATTTTCATGCTCTCTGGTACGGCGACAGGCTCGAGATCACCGGTGGATACTCCTGCACAGATCAGGTACGCAGGAGCAGGTCTTGTCAGCCAAAGTAGTTACTGTTAGTCGATCTTGTCCATCATTGCATTAACCTCTCCATGACCACAGGCTTCGTTTGATATATTGTTAGGCACTAATATCGTTTCCTAAATCATAGCAAACAATCTGTTACCCTATTTTAGCCCTCAATCTGTATTCCCAAATACAACATATGCGACTAGTACAATCCTTTCTTTGGCCTTGATCACTGCTAAGAGTTTCACATCAATATAGTTATACCATGGGTACCATGTCAGCCTTTGGTATTGTTACATCCGCCCCCGCTATCAAAATTGGAACTAACAGCTAATCCCTTCAATCTTCACCCCTCACCCCTCAACCTTCACTCCTCAAATGAGATGAAGACAATGTCTTCATCTCATGATTATTGACAGGTCAGTCTAGTTTTGTGCTGAGTCTAACCATCAACATGTTTCAGCATTTAGTATCGCAATGCAGTGCGTCTCTAACATTAGAGTAGCAAGTGGCAATGGTAATGTGTTTACCGACTCGGCGGAAAGTCGTGCAGAAGCAGCGGAAAAGCCCCTGCACGCGACTATCACTTATGTCCTTTTGCAAACACTTCTATCCTTCCCTACTTCCGTCCTTCACTTTTGTCCTTTTGCAAGATCTATCGCGATGCACGTATAACGAGGCGTTGTACCCCTTTGATAGATATAGGTGCCGGAACAAATGCATTTCCAACTACAGATATTTTCTACTGTAGCCCTCTGAAAGATATAGGTAGCGGCAGGTGCCGGAAGAAACATATTCCCATATATTTTGTATTGAAGATATTTTCCAGAAAGCAGTGCGTACTCACAAAATACAGCAGGTGATGTGTGACATGTAGTATTCCAGTGGATCATCCTTTACCATCCATTCTACACATTGAAGTAATTCTGGGTTCAAGGGACAAGGTCTCTGGTCTGCACAAGTTTAATATTGTTTGATATCACAATGCGAATGACTTTCCCAGGGATGAACGTTTTCCGTATAGTGATATAATGCAATATACGTTCTAATTCATTGCAGTTTTAGGGGTAGTTTTAGGGGTAGGGGTAATTGAAGCTAGTTAAGAAGTTCGAATATGTCTTCCTGCATGTGTAGGTACTATCTGTAATTGTTTCATATTGGTTATTTCAGGTCATCCACTATGGCGAGTTTGAGATTCCTGAGCTATGCGCCAATCGAAGGCCCACAACGAATCAGGTAAGGCAACAACATCTACCTTAGCCAAGTTTTTGTTTGCAAGGTCCTAATTTTAAGCTTGCTTTGAGCCTACGAACAAAACAAATAGATTCAATGCAAGAATATGACCTTATCTTCAAGAGCGAGAACTATCCAAAGAAATCATCCATTTATTAATTTTTCTTCTTCCAGTTATTTTGCTATGATTAAACTACTTGACATAAGATTATTATTCATGCATTGATTTCAAATATCCTGTTCATTAATCCCATTTCCCGCGGGGGGGGGGGCAGATTCTCCCCCCCCCCAGTGGTTTTCCGACGGCCACTCCTAAACCGTGCGGCCTAGCGTCACAAAACTTTAGGACTTTTCCTAAAATTGAATAAGAAGTGTTGTGTAAAAATCTGAGCAAAATCGGTTTGTCAGAAGCGGCGCAAGGGCCTCGTTTTGGGGAGGCACTCTATCACGACGGAACGGTTTTGAATGAAATCCATGGGATTGCTTGCTTTTTAGGTATCATAGGGCAGAATAAAGGCGTCAAATGCAGGGCAGAATAAAGGCGTCAAAATCTTCCTAGAAATCTACATGCAAAATACTAGCGATTGCACATGTTTTTGGCAGAGGCGTACTCAGGTACACAAAATGGGAGGCGATATTCACTAGTGCGGTCTGGTCGTGCCCCCGTGCGACATACCTGGATCTGCCTTTGCGCAATATCAAATATAGCCTCTATTATCAGGATATTTAGCAATTCAAGCATGATGTAACATCATATCGTGCTAAGCAAACCCAAAATTTTGATGACAAATTCCCAGATGAACCCGAAAAATGCCCAGAAATTCACCATTTCTTAAATCCCTGAATACGATTTGCAATTTTATGTGTTGCAGTTCCAAATCAATAAGCTTAACTTTAAGAGCATGTATTCTTGTGGTTTACCGATGAATATGGATATTTATAGTTGGCTCGATCAAAAACACAATTAATCAGAACAAATTGATAAAATTATTCACTAGCGTTTCTTTGTATTATAGGTGTGTTTTCTCATTTCACTCAGCTGTCAACTACTTCTCTGGTGAAATTAAAACCATACGTAACAACCTGCATAGCTTTGAGACGTTCTCTTTAACCCTTTTTCCTGTGGGGATGCAGATTTTGCCTCTTCAAGTGTTTTTTTTCTTCGATTACCGCTCCTAAATCGCTAGGCCTAACGCCTCAAAACTTTAGGACTTTCCGTAAAATTAAATAACAAGTGTTGTGTGTAAATTTAATCAAAATCTGTCCAGCAGAGGCGGTGCCAGGCCCTTGTTTTGGGGAGGCACTCTGTCAAGATTGGACGGTTTTGAACGAAACACCTGGGGATTGCTTGCTTCTTCGATGTCATACGGCAGAATAAATGCGTCAAATGCACCTTTCTAGCAATCTACATACAACCTACTAGAGATTGCCCATGTTTTTGACAGAGGCGTAGTCAGGAAATCAAATTGGGTGGCGCGCGGGCTGGTCATGGCTCCAATGCTGAGTACCTGGATCCGCCTATGCGCAAAATCAAATTTACCCTTTATCAGGATTTTTTAGTTATTAAAGCATGATATAACATGGTACCATGCCAAGCAAACCCGAAATTTTAAGAAGAAAAAAATCCCGAAAAGTCTCAAGAAGTTCCCCTTTTATAAATCCCTGGATATGCATATGATATTTTATTTTTCAAGGTCATGTTTTTATATGTTAAAGACCGATAGGTAAGAGGCTCAAACGCGTTCTAGGTATACAAATCGGATGAAAACAACATGATTGCAATAGCATTTCAAAAATATCCAAACTTTGCCTATTTTTGGCCCTCCATCCCCTTATTTTGGCCCAAACGAAAATTGTTGACTTGCATAGGAAACATCATAGCGCATCATGGCGCATCGAATGGTGTTTTATCAAAATCGGTCTGTTAGATCTCGAGATCTTTGGGTGGGGGGGAGGGGGGGGAGGCAGAATCTGCCCCTTGGCAGGGAATCGGTTTTCTGGCCATCCGCAGTGAATAGGCATGAATTCTGTACGGAAGACTTAGGAAGACTGAAGCTAAACCAGTTCCCCTACCACACTGAATCACAAGGCCACGTCGGCAAAATAATTAGGTACACAGCTTACCATATGCTTACCTACTTACTCGTCACACTATACGAGGCACAAAAAGTCATTCAGCCTGCGTATGGCGCGTATACGAGCGTTTACCAAGTTAACTGTGTAAAGTTATATCTCTTTTGTGTCGGTACGTTTCACCGCTGTGGTCACCCGGTTCACATCAGCCCAACAATAACAGGTCCGTTACTAAGCGTGCAGGGCGGCCAGGCTAACCAGACCACAGCGGGAAAATCAACCGTCAACATATTGGCAATAACTGTTGAATTATCATTGTAAGGCAGCTCGCAACTGGTCTTCTTATCCTACTATCGAGAGATTCCCACGATACAAAATCCAGGGGCTTACGACCGATAAATTAATCCCGCGTTCTGTTATTCGTGACATAAGTTCAAGAACATATGCGATCGTGTGCAATTTCATCGAATTTTTACCTCATTTCTGGACTGACTATGGAGCGGGAAGGAGGGGAGCGACCGACTGAGCAGGGCGACGCTCTCAGACAAGGCCTCTCTCGCATGACAACGCTTTGCCACTGCATAGCGCACCGTGGGAGATTCCTGATCCCCCTGTCACGTTCCCCCACAAGGCAGACAGTGCCACTGTGACTCGTGAGCAGTCCCTGATCCCAATCTCACGTTCTTGCAATCTGCCGTCAGTCGCGTGGAAGCACCGTTCGTGGAAACGTGAGAACGTGACAGCATCCGTATTCACCAACATCACTTATTTTAACTGTATTCCCTGTGGATGGCCATAATTACGTTAACCTGCGAGAAGGAAGATTCTGACCCCCCCCCCCCTCCTCCAAAGATCTCAAGATCTACTCGACTGATTTTGATTAAACACACACTGTTCGATGCGCCATGATGAAAACTCCCTGTGCATCTAAAAAACTCAATTTGATCAAAAATATGGGATCGAGGGCCAAAAATGACAAACTTGGAATATTTTGGAATGCCACTGCGATTATGTTTTTCGACCGATCTGTTTGGCAAAGAACTGCTTTAAGGTTCAAACATATAGGTTTTTAACATATCAAAACTGATGTCGAAAAAGCGAAAAATCATAGCCGTATTCAGGGAAATATAAATAGTGAAAATTTGAGGATTGTTTGGGAATTCCCGGGGATTTTTTTCCCGCAATTTTGGGTCCGCTTGGTACGATGTGATGCTATGTCTTGCTTAAATTGCTCAAATGTTGCCCCTTCTTGTTTAATCAGAGAACAAAGATAAGTCCAAAAGTTTACAAACGCTAAAGCTTTGGAGCGGCAAGCAAAACACATTGGAGGATCAAAACCTGCCCACACTCCGGAATTTTGGATTGACACTCCTTTTTATCTTCATCCTGATTCACTCGCCCCTCCCTTGCCATAGACTGATGGCCATGTTCAGCGGCCTACGCTGCCGACCGACGCCGAAGAGTCCGAAGAAGTGTCCGAGCCGACCCCGGAGCCGGGCCCCGACCCGGGACCACCGGAGAATAGGCCCTCCACACTGGAGAGGCTGGCCCCGGCCATCGCCGAGTGCTTCGCCGTCATTCTGTGCGGGTAAGTGAGCCACCGGCTGTCATTCTGTGCGGGTAAGTATAGGAGCCGCCGGCTGCTGTGTTTGTGCGCTTTGGCTCGACATTTCAGTGGTATGTTACTTTTGTCTTTAATTTAGAAAACTGTTATTTTGAGGATTAGGTACATCGCTTGATGGCCATATACATATCGTTGTTTATACATGTATAAAGATTAATGTAAATACTCGTTCACGTGCTTGATACATTATCAATTGTCACTTAAGCCTCTTGTGACGCTAGGTGATGGTTAGGGGAGAGAGCATATTTCCCGATTTTTCTTAGCTCATCCCCGAGATAAACAACATGCCTGTCCGATCATATCCGTGACATGCAATCAGGTTAGGGCTCAACTGCACGACCATGATCTGGATAAGAACAATGTGGACCTTGTCAAAGCTGATTGATTACCGTAATTACTACGAGTTACTTCAGCTCAATAGCATCTATCTGGCGCCAAAACGAACGCATGATGTCCCAAAACGATGCATACGGCTACATCTAAAGCTCTTAGCTCTGTTTTATATAGAAAGAGCATTTCACATAAATGCTTAATGCCGCTATTTGTATACAATGTATTTTAATAACTCTTTTTTATTTTTGGGGCCAAAACCAGAAATTTTGAAAACACGAGATAACCATTTTGTAGAACTAATCATTTTGCACCGTTTACTTATTACTGTTTCATCTGCATTTTGTTCTAAAACTGGATTTTAACCATTATTTCGCAGCTTTAACACTTTCTGCCAAAAACATGTGGTGCCGATATTAAAATCGGTATAGGTACCTCATCTTTTTCGACGAAATGTATCATTTTTTACAAAAGTTCACAAGTTTTTACGAAGTGGCGTACGAGAATGCATGCCAAGTTCCACGTCGATATTTGCATGCTACGGTTCGGAAGTTGCTACGAAAAACCGGCAGAGTGTTGGATCCAACCCGCCGGTCAGGTGGTTGGTTAAGCTTGGAAAGCTGTTTAGCTCTTATGAATCACAAGAAGTCGCTTAGCATCGCCAAGTGGTCTGACCAGTTGGTTCATGATATACATAGTTGCCCTTGCTATCGTTAAAGCAGAGTGGCAAAATTGGGTCACTGCGTTCTCACGTTTTAGTACTAAGCACTAAGCAGAGGGAAATGTTAATTGCTTTTTACTCTTACCATTATTAAATATGTTTGACTTTAGGTCTATCCTGTTTGAATACTAATTCTGCTGCTGACATTTCACGTTGGACAGGTATTTGGCCGGCCGAATGGGACTTATCCGACCAGATGAAATTTCCGGACTGAGCAAATTCGTCGGCAACTTCGTCTTACCCGCGTTGATTTTCCTGTCTCTTGCGAATCTGAACTTTGGGTAAGTACCATTGGATGTGCACCATGTACTGTGTGTATTATAATTCGGTATCCAAGGATCATGTCAAAGGCATGCAATATGTGCATTTTTATTTATTTACCTATAATTATGACATTTTGTCTCATGTCGTGTCC
This sequence comes from Balanus nubilus, assembly GCA_031763405.1. Lineage (NCBI taxonomy): Eukaryota > Metazoa > Arthropoda > Thecostraca > Balanomorpha > Balanidae > Balanus > Balanus nubilus. Next base: position 11,750 of record JARFNZ010011015.1, read on the forward strand.
ATTGTCACGTGTTCACCATTTAAAAACAAAATTGTCTTCTTCTGCAAAGGTATATGGCTTAAAGACATTAATAAAAAAATGCGCGAACAAGATTATAACCTAAACACATTGAACGATAGCTACCGCCGACGGGTAAACATGGTTGTGAAGGTACCCTGATGTAACTGCTCGAGAAAAGAGGCCCGCCGCCGAGAGAGGAAGGAAAGAAAACTGGTAGTGCCAAGGATTTCTGGTCATCAGGAAGCCACTAACGACGGCCAATAAAAACTGGTCCAGCTCCAGACCAACGTGGTGTAAAAAGCCGTAAAATACACAAGTCATTGACTGAGAGGTAGTGGCACAACCCACGACCTCTGCTTTGACACTGCTCTGTGCAGAGTAAGGTCAACAATATTTCGTGGTTTGGAAAATGCAGTGTATATTGTGAGCAGTATATATACTACAGTAGATATACTACAGTATATATACTACATACCCGCCATTGAAGAGGAGAGAAAATTTCGATCCCGCCCTGTAGAATATTCGCGATAGCTTAAAAACAATGATGCTACCGAATGATGCTTGTTATGATGCATGTTATGCATTGTATAACTGGCGGATCCAGAACAGCGGTTTCTAGCGGTTTGGCGACAACATTCAAAATAAAAGTTTCAAAAAATGTAGTGAGCTCATTGTTTTTTTCCTTATGTATTACTAAGCGTTTTAAAACAAACTTTCCTTTATAGAAGTTGCTTAGATTTCCTTCTACACTAGGAAATGCGTAAATTTGCGCCGATTTCTGGCGGTTTTGGGGATCACTTGCCCTCCCTCCGGATCCTCCAGTGAATTGAATTGTACTAGTTATGACCAATATCGAACGAAACAAGTTATATGTAACTGATGAGTAAGAGCCGGTTAGCCGGCATCGGTAGGATGGTCAACGTATTCGTCACTCAAGGACATATGTCGTACATCTCGGGACATGTGAAAGGACATCGTTTTATTGCCGTTTTACTGTGTTCTAGCGCGTCACAGGCTTAATCTGGTAGATTTGGACGAAGACATAAGGGTTCCAAGCTGGCCGTTTGACACCTGAATAGTGTCGCTACGCGTATAAGAAGAGGGATTAATGCATGTTATCCTGAAGTCGGGTGATCATCCCCGCCGCATAGTTTCTAAAGCGGCGCTTTCAAACGCGACTTGTGTGAACCAACGCACATCTAGGAATGCTGAGGTATGATCAAGGTGCTTCTTCATGGCAACATAAGTGATACATGGACGAAATATAAGCTCGGATTGGCCTCGAAACATGATTTGACCCTGAGCTAAGTTTGTTTTAAATAACCTTGAACGCTGGTTAAAATATTTACACTTCCCGATGTGAAAGCCTGTTTTGAGATGGGGTGATGAAAAAAATGCCCGCAATGACGCCCGTGCACAGTCCGCTAATCAGGGCTGTGACGGCTTGAGGTTGTCTGATTTATCAGTCCAGACATACGGTAGCTTTCAGAGCGACAGCAGATGGTCAGAAACAGCGGCTGTTTTGCTCCAGTCACGCAGTAACTGTCCACATTGACTAGCCCAGACACTCCGCGGCATAGGCGTATGAACATGGGGAGGTGTAGGTGTGTCACTTCCCCGCACTTGTTGAACATTTTTGGCTAAAGAAGTTACTAAAAACTACTGGACTACTGGAAACTACTGGAGAGCTTTCAAAAAATGGCATATCTACAGTATCACCAGGACGAGAAGAGACCAAATCTGCCTGAAAAAATCCAGCCTTGAATGTAATGTCTCTCTCAAGACGAGCTCAAAATTTCCCTGGCTCCCTCACTTTTCCTACCGTTCCCACGTCCCTGCTCCGTAGCTTGTCGACTGACCAGTCATTCCCGACTCTGTTGTCAGCGAGGTGCGGGGCGCTGGAGTATAACCAGTCGTCTGACCTGCCAGGCCCCACCGCCCCTACTCCCCCACCCTCGCCCCCAACCGCACCCAACGGCGCCCGAGGCACCCGCGGCACACCTGAACCGCACACTGACCTAGAAACGGCTCTCCGCGCCTAGGCAGCGAGTCATGCCGTTGCCCATGTGGCCGGTTAAGCTGCCGGTGCGACCTTGTGGGAGACCGGGCGATACGCAGGCCTTGTCCCACTGAGCATTCCACGCAGCCCACCTGAGGGTGCGTGAGACGAACTTCCTATTACCGGTCTCCACCGGTGGGTCTTCCCTGCGCCCCGAGGCGGCCGTGGCGGTCTGACATTGAGAACCCCTGTCCGACCGGAGGGCTGCGGTCAGAGCCCGCCTTCAGACCCACACCAGCAGGCCTTGACTGAGATTAGCTGGCTCGTGTATGACCCGGATACCGCTACGCCCAGGAAGGCGCCGGGACCTTTCTCAGACCGGCCAGTGAAGTAGGTGCCGGGGTGCCGGGGGCTGGTCTGAGGTGATTAGGATCAGCTGAATGAGACACGCATAAGCTAATCCGTACCTTGAGTCCGACACATGCGTTGGTGACGAAAAATGAACTTTACCGAGCTTATAAGACGGTTTCATAATTCACGTCAGCATTATGCAAATTCAGACTCGGTGTCCATCATATTGGCGTCGTATCTTGATTATCTATGTAACAGGTTATGAAATAATCATATGACCTGTTGCACGCTAAAATATACAGGTCCATCATACACCTCAGTCTATTTGATGTCCTATCAAACGCATCTTCACTGACTTAGATACAGATGCATGAGTGCTAGATGGTATTCAGTTGGAGGGGCTTGATGACTTCAAAAGAAAGGCTTATCTAAGGCAACGACCGTGAGAGTGTGCAAGTGGGTATATGGCGGTGTTGGTTTAGTCCATATATCTGGTATGAATTTGCAGCTGTCGCTGTTTGAGAGACAATTAGAGATCAAGAGAGGAAGGAAGTAGGAAGTCAGAAGGGTGAGAGGGCGGGGAGAGAGAGGAGAGAGGAGAGAGGAGAGAGGAGAGAGGAGAGAGGAGAGAGGAGAGAGGAGAGAGGAGAGAGGAG
>JARFNZ010011126.1:2755-37020 GCA_031763405.1 Balanus nubilus
GTCAAAATTTTGTGGCGACGCCCCTGGGTTGGTCGCTAGACATCATAGGGGGGGGGGGGGGGGGCGATAGCACCATTGTGGTGGCCGAACTCAACATTGGAGGGCCGAGGAACAACAAAAAGCATATAAATCGACGCCGGTGGTCGCAGGATAAGATAATGGCACCACTCGCCAGTACAAATATGCGTTTATCAACTCTGCTTCTCTTCGTCAGCTACCTGTACTCGTTCGCGGTGTAATACATAATACACTAATGTCATATCACGAATTTCTCTTCACGATCCCGTTGCTGCGCGAACGAGCAATGGCATATAAAGTCATAGAACCCTTTGGACTAACCGGCTGCTGCTTCCGACAGGACGAGGAGGAAGAAAAGAAGAAGAAAAAGCGTCGCAGTCCGTCCAAAGACTCCGACGAATCCCGTGCGTCCGACCCCGACTTCGCGCCGTCGAGGATCGTCGGTGCGAGGCGTGACAGCGGCTACGCCACGCGCCGAACGCGCCAGGTCGAGTCCGACCCTCCCCTTCACGACCTCAGCCGAATCCTGCCGCTGGACCCCCCGGACTGCAACCGGAGGGGAAAGAAGCGCAAGACGCGGAGTTCCCCGCAGCTGAACTGCGCCGAGGCGGCGGCGGCGGCGGCAGCGTGGAGCGGCGCCGCTGGAGGTGCGGGAGTCCAGCCGGGGTCGGCGATGGTGCGGGGAGGAACTGGATCCCGACTGAGCGTCTCCGTGCTGGAGGGCGCTGGCGGTGCGAGGCGAAGAAACGCAGCGGTGAGTGAGATGTTCAGGGTCCGACTGGGGTCGAAGCAGGGCGTCGTGGACTCGCGACCCGGAGCTGGGTCGACCGACGTCTCCGGGATGTCGTCAGTGGAGAGCACCCCTGCCGCCACGCCAGCCGGGACCCCAGCGGGCACCCCGATGATGACCTCAACCGACACGGAGACCGACTCCCAGCCGCCGAGGCTCGGCAGTCCCGAGGTCACCGCCCGATCCCTCACCGATTCGCCCGCCTTCGGTCCGCCTCTGCTTCGCCCCGTTGTGGAGACCATGCCGGCGACCTCGGTGGCTTCAGTGACCAAGCCTGCGCTCCCGGCACCGCAGAGGCCGCAGCTCCTTCGCTCCAGGTCGAGTTCCCTCACCAGGCGTCCGCCGAACAGCCCACGGAGGGAGGGATCCCGCTCGGCTTTTGTTACAGTACCGAATGGTAGCGGTGGAGCAGCAAGAGCTCGGGAGTTGGCGTCCGAGGCTGCTGAAGGACTGGGGATCCTCTGTCAGGCGGCCGAAGCTGCTGAAGCGATGGCTGCGGGCGCGGCGGGGGTCGGACAGAGTCCGGGTCCTGGCGGAGCTGGAGTGGTGGAGGAGAGACAGATGAACCCCGCAGCGGCGTCGGTGGTCTCGACAGCTGGGAATGGAGGAGAGGTTACCAGCCAGTCGCCTCGACAAGGGACTCCACTGAAGCTGTACAGGATGAACACGATGACACAGGACGGTGTCTACTGTTGGTCCACGACTTCACCCCTGAAGGACCGCGACCAGGCCAGCGGGTACGTTCTTCGTACGTTTTACGTTTTTTGGTTTTTCGGTACATTTTCCTGAACAGTTGCACTGTCAGGCATTTCCTTTTTATTTGAATCGAAAATTTTATGAGCATGGGTGTCTTGTAAAATCGTTGTTTTGTCTTTTCAGCAATGTGACACTTTAATGTCTGTATTCCTATGTCCATATTAGGTTTTATGCTAAATACTCTTAGGTTAGTTGATAAGATTGCAACTTTTAACCACCTTTGTCGTCTTGATAGCAGCGATTGCTTTCCTATCCTTATAGGTCATGAAGTTCTATCTGCAATTAAGTTCAAACTAAACCAGACTAATGACGAGCCTTTCTTGGCGGACAGGACGGAGTCTCCTTCCTCCGAGGACGGACGTTCAAACCGGAGGACAGGGCCGACCAACGGCAGGAGCGGCGCCAGACAGCGACGGTCGGAGGAGATCGCCGGTCTCCCTCCACCGACACTGGGGAGCCGACGCAAAGGAGCGGGAAGATCTCCTCAGGAGGCGAGAGGCCGCCGTCAGGAGCCGAGCAGTCCTCGTCAGGAGCCGAGGAGTCATCTTCAGGAGCCGGGGAGTCGCCATCAGAGCGCAGGAAGATCTCGTCAAGAGTCGAGGAGTCCTCGTCAGGGTCGGGAAGGCTTCCTTCGGGAGTCGAGGACTCGCCAGCAGGGGTCGGAAGGCCCTCTTCAGGAGCCAAGAAACCATCGTTACGGTCTGGAAGACCCTGGCCAGGAACCGTGGAGTCACCGTCAGGGGACGGTAAGTCCACATCAGGAGCTGGAGGATCCTCATGAGCATCTGAGAAGCCGCCGCCATGAGACGGGAGGTTCTCGCCAGCAGGCGGAGAGATCTCGACGACAGGAACAGGAGACTCCTCAGGGGACCGAGGCGCTTCATCAGGGCACCGATAGACTTCTTCGGGGTAACGAGAGCCTTTACCAGGGCACTGAGAGACTTCACCAGGGTACTGAGACACATCATCAGGACATCGAGATACTTCATTATCAGGGCACTGAGGGGCTTCATCAGGACATCGAGATACTTCATCAGGACACTGGGGGACTTCGCCAGAGCAGCGAGAACCTTCATCAGAGCACTCGGACACTTCATTGCCAGGACACCGAAATACTTCATCAGGACATCGAGATACTTCATCAGGACACTGAGATACTTCATCATCAGGATACTGAGAGACTTCATCAGGGCACTGAAGAACTTCACCAGGACACCGATTCAATCCATCAGGGTACCGAAGGACTTCACCACGGCAGCGAAAGACTTCACGAGGGCACCTGGATACATTATCGTGATGCAGAACCGCCTCATCATGACACGGAATGGTCTCGTCATGACATAGAAAGCTATGGTCATGGGAGGGAGGCCTCTCACCCCGGCATAGAAATGGTTCACCAGAGCATGGGGAGTCCTCATTGGGAAACTGAGAGGCCTCGCCAAGACGCAGAGCGATCTCCTCGGGACCTGGAAAGGCTTCATCAGGGCACAGAAGGTGTTCACCCGGGCCTGGGCACAACCGGTTTTTATCAGGAAGCTGAACCTCATCAGGAAGCTGAGCTTCCTGATCAGGGGCTTGAGGGTCCTTATCAGGAGCCTGAGGGCCCTTATTATGGGCCTGAGGACACCTCTCCGAGGCCTGAGGTTGTTTATCGATGGCATGAAGGTCTTATTCAAGGGCCTGAAAGTCCTTATCAGGAGCCTGAAGATCCTCGTCAAGGGAATGCTGGTGCTCATCCGGGCGCAGAGTGGCATCATCAAGACATGGAGAATCCTCTCCAGGAGACAGAGGCTCCACGACAGGCTACGTGGGCTCCTCACGAGTACACAGTTGGTGCGCCTCTGGGGACGGAGAGTCCTCGCCAGCCTGAGGTAGTCTCGGAAGAGAACTGCAGGGAGGTGCAGACCGGTCGACACTGGAAGAAGAAGCGCGCCTCGAACCTCAACCCGGATACAGCCGCGCAGGGAACAGCAGGACACCAGGAAACGGTGGGTGGCGAAGATATGGTTGGGGGGTGGGGGGGTCTTAGAAGACCGTTGACGCAGGCGTTGTCATATGTGCGTTCCTTTTGTGATGTTGACGACTTCGATCACGCCTACATATCGTGTTATCTTAATTTTATGGTTTGTTCCTAATTTATATTATGATTGGGATGCCCGCAGTGTTTTACTTCTCTTCTTGCTTTATGATCTTCTTTCAGAATGCCACGTTACATATTGCTCCTTGCTAACAAGTATGCTTCCCTCAGTCCACGACATGTGTGTTCCCCGCTCGTCATTAATGTCTCCATCGATGATCCCTTCTGCGTTTACAGGAGGCTCGTCAAGAGACGGTGAGAGCAACTCAGGAGAAGATCATTGATGTGGTCCGCCTGCCGTCTCAGCAGCAAACTCCCCCTTCATCTCCACCTGGCCCTCACCATCTCCCTCAGATGGTCCCCTCTTACTCCCAGGATCCCGACCAACTGGGAACCAAGCAGCCGGTTACTTCCGACTCCCAGAGACATATACGGTCCCCTGCCAAGGAACCCGTCCAGTCCTGTACCCGGCCACCGGTCATAGCCCATTCCAACGACAATGCTCGGTCCCATGCTCAACAGCTAGCTCAGCGTCATAGTCAGGACCAAGTCCTGTCCGATACCCAGGGAAAAGCAAAGTCTGACACCCATCTGCTGGTGCAATCCCTTGTCATGGATCCTGCTCCACGCCATACTAAGGGATCGGTCCAGTCCTATAGAAAACGCCCCGCTTTAGCTTCTACACTGCAATCCACTCAGTCATGTACGAAGGAATCCGCACAAACCATGATCGTGGAACCCGCTCAGACATACGAGCAGTTGGTCTCGTCTAACGTCGAGCAACTGTCCCTGTCCCAAAGAAAGGAACTCACTGAGCTTCATGTGAGGGAAACGGCTCAATCTGGAAACAAGGAAGCGGACATATCTCATGTTAAAGAAACAGTCCAACCTCACGACAAGGGAACTGCCCAAGCCCAGACCAAGGAAGTCTTCCAACCCCAACTACGCGGCACCAAGGAAGATGTCCCACTCCTTGACAAGGAAAATGTTCCACCCTATGCCAATGAACCTGTGAAACCTAATACCAAGGAAGCCGTTGAAAGCCGTACCAAAAAGACGCAACAACCCCTTGCCAATAGAACGGTTCAGAGCTCCTGCAAGCAGCCTCGCAAAGCTCGCAACAAGCAAGTTGTTCATCCCTTTACCGAGAAACCTAAGAAGGCCCATCGACAGGAGATAGTGGAACACCGTGTGAACACTCCGCAGCAGCTCTCTGCTTCTTACCCCACCATGTACCTGCCACCAGACCCGTCGCTGTTTATTTCCCAAAACCCCCCTGTGTACACGGTGCAGCACCCAGATCTGCAGACACCTCAGCACCCAAACCTGCTACCCCAGCACCCAAACCTGCTACCCCAGCACCCAAATCTGCTTCCCCAGCACCCAAACCTGCTACCCCAGCACACCGGCCTGCAGTTACTCCAATACCCATCTCTGCATTTGTCCCAGCATCCAGGCCAGCCGTCACCCCATCACCCAGGTCTCCAATTACCTCAGTATCCAAGTCTACAGATATCCCAACACCCGGGACTGCAGTCACATCAGCACCTTGGCCTGCCGCTGCTCCAGCATCCAGGTTCACAGTATCCCCACCTTCCCGGTCTGCCATTACCCCATCACCAAGGTCTGTCGTTACCCCAACGCCCAGGTCTACACTTACCCCAGCACCCAGTTCTACACGTACCCCAGTACCCGGGTCCACAATTACCTCGACAGCCGTGTCTTCCGTTCTCCCAGTTCTCACCGCTGAACCCTGCTCCAATCTTACCCCAGCCTGCAGTTCATCCGTCTGCATCTCGACCGCCACAGTCCCAGCTTCAGCTCCAGCTCCAGCCCCAGCCCCAGCCCCAGCCCCAGCTCCAGCCCCAGCCCCTGACCCCGTCTCAGCACCACACTTCGTCCCCGACTGAAGGGTCGAAGGTGTCCAAGGGCCGAATGAGGGACTATTCGTCTCTGGGACCGTTGCAGCAGCAGTATCTGAGTTCATTGAAGAGCTCATCGGATCCGACGGTCGCCGATGTACCGCCGCTGGTCTCTGCTCCAGATACACTCGGTCCAGCCCCGCCGCCGCTGATTACTGTCTGGAACTCTCCCGATATAGTGATTCGGGAACCTCCAAAGCATTCGGTGAATGGCCCGACTCGTAGCACTGACATGCACGCAACAGAGGAGTTGGAGAAGGACGCGGTCCCACGCTCAACTGAAGAGCGACAGGCGACTTCATGGAAGGGTAGAGGTAAAGAAAGGGGGTCGAAAGGTCACTCTGTCTCCCGTGAGACGAGGAAGTCGCCAGAACTACCAGCACCGCGCTCCGCCTCTGGAAGGGGAACACTCAAAGAGGTGGCTGTGGAGTTGAAGTCCCTAAGTAGTGCACTTAACGAACAGCAAGAGGCACCTCCCGTCCAAGCTTCTGACGAAAATGCGTCCGAAGAGATACGCCAAAAGTCGTCCCCAGTTGAAGATCCAGTCGAAGAGGCAGACCGAGGATCATTGTCACGTTCCAGTCAGGAACCAGAGTATCGGAAAGGTCATCTGGGACAGCTCATTGGTCTCTTCGTTGACAATCCGGCGCAGAAAACTCAAGATGGCTTTCTTGATAGAATCTGGGATTCGAGGCACCCAACTCCACGGCAGTCGTCTCGGTCCACCCAAGGGGCCCAGTCGAAAAATCCAGCCTCCGTTCCACACCCGTCGGCCCCGCATCCCTCCACCTCGTTCCTCTCAGCATCATGGTGCTCCACTCATCCGTCCACTCACTTAGCTTCCTACCCTTCGCCACACCCTTCTCCCCATCCATCCCCGCACTCGTCCACGCCACATCCGTCTGTCCTACAGCCGTTTGCACCACACTTCTCCAATCCGCACTATTCCAGCCCATACCCGTCCCCACACTCATCCCCACATCCATCCCCACGTCCATTCCCACATCCATCCCCGCATTCATCCACGTCATACCCGTCCCCGCGTCCAGCTCCACATCCATCCCCACATCTGTCCACGCCATACCCGTCAACTCCACACACGCACATCCAACTTCCCACATCCCACTCATCCATCCCAAACTTGACGACGTATTCCTCCGAGCAGTTGGGTAAAGTTGGGACTGGGCTGGACCCTCGATGGCAGGACTTATTCAACCTGGCGCGTTCGGTCCGACAGTCAGAACAGCAACATGGGAAACATATTTCTCAGCAGCAACAGATGGAGAACTCTTATCAGTGCTCGATCAGGGACCAGAACCCAACGGTTCCTTCGTCCCAGCACGAACTACAGTTTTGGACTCTGCCTTCTTCCCAGGGCCCAGCACAGAACGTCACCAAGCGGGTTTTTCAACATCCTGGTCAGACTGATCCTTCTTCCCAGACAGCGATTCGGGGTTCCGCAGAAGCTTTTCCTCAGCCGCTAACGGACCATCCGTCGAAGATTTCAACCCGGCCTCGAGCAGGACACCCATCCGGCCAGTATTCCTCCCAGAAACAAATGCAGTACCCATTTCTGAATCCATCCCATCTTCACATGCAACACTCTTTCATGAACTCATCCCAGCCCCCAGCCCAGCCCCCAGGCCAGCCCCCAGCCCAGCCCCCAGCCCAGGAGACAATCCTGCGGACGTCTGTACTGGAACTGGTAAGATGAACTGCAGGCACCCCCTCCTTGATCCTGCTCCTGCTCCTGGGCTGGGGTGCTGTGGACCACTCTCTTTCCTTTCCTTTCTTGCAGCTTCGTTGCAGAGTCACGTTGGTCTCACATGGTCCTTATTCTGTATTCTCTTGCAATCCCTAGTGTTATTCCCAAGAGCAGTTCCAGTTCCCATAGGCCGAATTTCCAACGAGTCCCCTTCCCCATATACCCAGTGGCCCACATTGCACCATTGCCGATAGGTAGCTACCGAATGCTCTACCTGTTGAAACAATTGTACCAATACACTGCTGTTACGGTCCCTAGTAAATGGCTCAGACGACATTTGACCGATGCATTCACTGGTGTGGGTTGAGAGAAGGTGCTCGAGTGAGATGATTTATCCACGTCACTTGTCTGGGCCAAGCACACTCAGGAAACATCAATCAAGTCCAATGTGAAAAAGTCCTATTCCGTTGTTTCCCTTGTCACGTAGATACCTGAACATCCATCGCCATGCCCATCTCGCACACATCACAGCGCCGTTCCTCCCACCTCTTCAGGACGCTGCTGCTGGGCTCGGCGAGGCAGGCGGGGCGGACGGGGACGGCGGTGCCGACGTGTGCGCCCGCTGCGGCATGATCTTCCACACCGCCCAGGAGAGGATCGTCCACAAGCGCTCCGGGGTCTGCCTCCGGGTGGGTAGGTCACTCTTCCTCTTCCTCTTCTCGTCTATACTGGTTTTGAGGTCGTGTGATGGTCGACGTATTACCTGCGATATGATTTTTGAACGGATCATTAAGTTTGTTTTCTATTCGTCCGATATCAGGCATCTTGTTTGCGTTATCTTTGGGCGTTTCTAGGTGATAACGGTAAAGGTGACCTGGTCTTTGTTAGCGTAAGTTTTCTGTAATATTATTTTAAGTACAAAATACAATTTATCAGCAGACATTTCGTTACTTATGGACAACTTTGACCAGTGAACAACCGACGTACTTGGAATATAAACTGTGACAATCATGCGATCAGTGCTTTATCCGCCACTAAGACCTACTCTCAGTTCAGCCTGGTCAATTCCTAACGTCCACTTTCGCTTCGACTGTAACCACTGTCCACCACGTTACTATCCTTACTACCGGCTCGCTTCCGCTTCAGTTCTTGGAGCGACTTTGAATCAAACCAGATTCCCCTCTTCCTCCTCCCACTCCCAACCACTTATCTTTTCCTGTTTCATGTTCTCAACCATCCCCTCCTCTGTTTTCACCCCTGACCGTCCGTCCGTTTCCGTTGCAGGTTAGCGAGCGACTCTGGTCTGTCTTCGCCAACATCGCCGCCCGCTACTCCGCTGAAGCAAAGGAGGACTGCTCTGATTCGAATGACTCTGCAAACGGCGGCCGCCGTGACTCTGATCGTAGCCCCGAGTCATACGTGACCCGGCTGGTGCTGAGACTTCGTCGTCGACCTGCCTCTGCGTCGGTGTCTGATCAACAGCAGCCGGGAGACGCGGGCAAAATGAAGAGGTCTCGCCATGGGGGTCCTGCTGACTCCCCTGATTTGCACACAGGGGACGGAGGTGACGAAAAGAGACAGAGGCGGCTCTCTTGGACTTGGGGTGTCGTAGATGGGAACGATGCTATTGCATTGGGTGAAGGAGAATCTGGTGGTGGATGTTATGGCGAGCGTGATGAGATTTTAACTTGTTCGACGAAAGGAAAACAGATTTTAGTACCGAGCGCGAAATACAAGATGGACGAGAGCCATTCTAGGAGCTGCTGTGAGCGTGTATCCAGCGATGAGGGCCGAAGGACACGTGACGCGGCCTCTGCGGCAGCGACTGCGATAAAAAGCACACGGGCCTGCGAAGGAGCTTGTTCAAGAGCAGATGATCACACGACAGCGGATCACTCAACGCTGTCTTCACAGCGAGTATTCTCACAGCGGAATGTTGGAGTCTCTCCAATAGAGCACGGTACCCATGGTTCTGTTCCCGTCGGCGACCCACAAAGTAGTTGCCAACAGCAGGGTAGTGTTCAGCGACAGATAGAAGCAGGGATGACTGGAGAAGATCTGAACGACTTCGTAGCTGATGTTCTAGCAGAGCTTGATGCTGGTGCGGCCTGGAGACGCCATCACCCAGTCACCCATCGTCATCCCATCCGCGGCTCCAGGTGGTCAGAGCCGTCTGGAGCCTGGCCACCCTACCACCAGACACAGCCCGCAACCGTATCATCATACCTTCAGGGACTGCCAGGAGTTTCACCTTTCCACTCGCTGACACAGGCGGTAGCCGTACCGTCCCAAACAGAGACGTCGCCATCGCAACTCGCACTGTCAGCTCACATCCACGTCAGTCACGCCGTCGCTACTCACGCGCCCAGCGTGGGAAACGAGGGGAAGAGGGGACGATCGACCCCCAGTGTCTTCCTGCGTCAACCAGAAGACCCTGGCGGAGGTCTAGGCGAAGGGACGAGCTCTGCTGGTCCTGACTACTTGAACGGGGGAGATAACGATGGCCAGTCGGACCCAGAACATCAGGACTGCAGGCCGCACAAGAGGCCACGGTTGCTGAGTGGTGGACGTGACCGACCTGCCTCGCATCATCCGACTCCGAAGAGGACTTGGCTGGAGAGACTCGGGAGCGAGAGCTGCGCCGACTCCCACGGGCCTGACGCTGATGAAGCTCTCCATCGTGCAGCACATACTGCTGAAGAGACAGGCGACACTTTGTGGTCTGACGTAGGTAATGAGAAGGCTGCACGTCCAGATGAGGTAGAGGATACTGCCCAGTGGCCTGGTCCTCATGGAACAGAAGCTGTGCCCCCTGATGAAGAGGAGGGTGTTAACGAGTGTCCTGTTGTTGCCGGTGGTGGTGGAGAGACTGTTGCACATCACTGTGAAGCGGTTCGTCGGCTCGATGACGAAGGGGTCGACATCGAAATGCTGGATGTCCAGGGTATTGAGCTAGATGCTTTCAATGAGGAAGTTTGCATCCCAAATGACGCCAGTAGCCACGCTGTCTCAGATTTGGACAACCTCTGCCAAGCGCCTGAGACGCTCGAAGTCCAATGCCAGACACCTGGATCATTTGGAGTTCAGGAGGATGCCGAACTGCAGGATGAGAACGCGTGCACCGCTTGGTCTGAAGATCCTCACTCCGAGATCACCAGTGTCTGTCGAGGCGTGGAAGATTCTAACGGCAGCACCGCACATTGGAGAGGTTTCACCAATCCAGCGCCTACAGATGCTGCCGTAGTTCCAGCACAATTCTGCCTCGAGTCAAATGAGCTGCGTGAACCAGCCTACAACGACATCAACGTCTTCCCCACCACCAGCGACGAGTTACCGAGACCCTCAGCAGACCACCGACCTCCGCCAGCCTCTCCTCACTACAGTCCGATCTCCTCGACCGTCTCCCGGAGTGGCGACGTAACTCTTCCCCTGTCTTTTTCCCGTGCCGTCCAGCGACCGCTCCCCTGTTCCGCCCCGTCACTGCCACTCTTCAGAGCCGTCCTGTCACCGAAGGAATCCTGCGTCGGCGCCATGTCGGCTGCTCCAATGGCTGCTGGAACCGCGATGCAAGCAGGAGACGAAGCGACGACAGCGACGTGCTACAGATGCTGCCGCGATGAGAGGGAAGGTTCAAGCACTGGCGAAGTGGACGAGGACGAGGCAACAACGGTAACGTGCTGCGGAGGTGACAGTGGTGAGAGGGAAGGAGCAATCTCTGGCAAGGTGGGAGAGGACGAGACATCGACTGTTGACTACCCTGTGGGCTGCCAGGCTGGAAGTGAAGGACCAGGCACTAGCAACCATCAGCAAGACGAGTCGATGACTGTTGGCCACTGCGGCGGATTCCAAGCTCAGAGGGAAGGATCTAACGCTGGCGAAGTGGAAGAGGATGAGGTGACAGTGGAGTATCGTGGAGGCTTTCGCGCTTGGGAGGAAGGGGCAAACACTGGCGAGCAGGAGGCGACGATCGAGTTCTTCGAAGGTAACCAGGCTGGAAGAGAAGGCCCAGTTACTAACGAAGAAGGACAATTGTTCTCAAGTGTCTCTCCCAGCGAGGAACACAAAATGGTGAGAGTTACGAACTCGTCAGGCGTCGCGATGTCGAACCCAACACCCTATGAGTGGATCTCTGATCTCCCTGACGAGATTCTGACGCCGACTTCTGGAAGGTCATCTCGGGCTCACCGGCCGCGACAAGACGACTTCTCTTCTGGAGCTTCATCGGATGAGATCACCCCGGAAGGTCTGTCTTCCGTCCTCTCTATAGAGGTGCCAACGCCGACCTCACTGGACACCAACAAGACGCCCCAACCTTCAGCGTTCTCTCTAGACACCACCGGGGCGTCCACAGAACCCTTCCTGGAAAACTGTGAGCTGAAGTCTTCTGGAGGAGAGCAGGATGGAAGACAGTTGGGTGGTTGCCTGCGTGTGTACGGTGGCGAACAGGCTGCACGGAATGGTGAAACACCACTTACGAGCCGGCCAGGGCAGCAGTTGGACGAGGTCGTGGAGGTGTCGCCCTCGTCAGACCGCCCTCAGCCGTACCACTATCCCCACCCCGGCCTCGACCTCGATCTCAACCGTGGCCTGGACTCATCTACCCCCTACATCGACCCCTGCCAAGACCCTGACCTATACTTCGACTTCGGTCCAGACCCTGAGCACGGTGTAGACTCCGGCCAGGACTCCAACCATCACTTCGAGCCCTCTCGGCAATCGGTGTATTTTGACAAAGAGGAGGACGCGGAGGTAGCTGCACTCTTCTCGTCAGAGACTCACTCGTTGTTGAAAGAGGATGGGCTTTCGATTGCTAGTGTTCAGTGTTCTGATGTAGGAGGCCTGGAGTATCATGGCCAACGGCAGCGCGATCCTTGCGAGTCGCCTTGCCCAACGCAGCGGTCTCCAGTTTATTCGCCAACGCAGTCTCCGAGCTATTTGTCGCCGCAGTCTCCCCCCTATCTGGCAACACATACATTCAGTCTGGCAACACAGTCTCCACCACCACCTCCACCACCTCCGGTAATTCAGCAAAGTCCTCTTCATTTTTCTCACAAATGCCTCCCTCCATCAAATATACCACTTAACCTCTCAGCCCAGGAAAACACTCCCTCCGCCAGCAAAGAGCCTCGACAGGCGCTCCGCAGTCGGTCTCAACAGTCGGACAATTATCCGCTGAGCGTGGAAATCATGGAGCCTGAGGGTGTCGAGGAATTTTCCATCCCTGGCGAACCCTCCATTGTCCCGCTATCCACTCATCGGACATGCTGGGAGCAGAATGGAGCGACGGAAGATCCCCTGGTGTCTCAAGAAGCCGCCAGAAGCACTTCTTTCGACTCCGGGACTGGTGGACCGTTGAGGTATGAAGAGGTAACTCGGAGCACCTCCCAAGACCTCGGCACGGAGGGAGCCCAGGCATCTGAGGCGGCGGGTCGCAGCGTCTCTCACGACTCAGGCGTGGAGGTCATCGCCGTCTTCGAGCGCCGTCCGTCAGTCACCTGCACACAGACGGTGACGTCACGTCACTCTGAGCTGACGTCACGTCAGTCCTGCGAGGCGATGGCAGCCGACGCCGGCGGCCAGGCTGAGGTGATGGCGTCGCAGGCAGGGGAGCGTCCACGAGGCTTCACGAGACAGCGGCGTCAGTCTGTTATCACCCCGCGGTCGGTTGACATGGTGCAGGACGTGGACTACCCGAACACCGAGTGGTGATGGCTGAACTGCTCCAACTAGCTCCCTGGTGAACTGGTCCGAGGCAGGCTGGAGCTGGGAGACGCTCACGGACGACCAGAAAACCTGGAGAACCGGGAGAACTGCTGCTGCTGGAGTCCTGCTGCACTCGTGCTGATCTAAGGAGGCGAGGTAAGTAACAAAAGAAGCTGAACGCTGAAAAATTTACTCGAGAGTAGACCCTACTACGTTACCGAGATTATTCACATGGCTAGAAGCGGAAAATAACGTGAAGACGAGGAGTATTACTTTTTTATTTGTTTTCCTTGTCACGATGCTTGTCAGGGATGCTCTGTTCGTCTGCATGATTCGCTACCCAATTCATACTACAAGGTATCTGCTCACTTGGCTGCGTGCGACCTGTCTGTACTCTGTCCAACAACATTCTGGGTATCTCGATATTGACGTGTGTTTGTGTTCGTTTCAGAAACTCTTGGCCACATCGTGAGCTGGCGATGCTGTCAACGCAGTGCTCCTGTCCAGAGATTCTGCTGGGCGGTCTCGTGCCACTTGTCAACACGTCTCCACAGCAGGAGAACACTTACACCAGTGTGGCCTTGTGACGATCCGCGGCACGCTTTCCGGAGGCCAGTGAACTGAACGTCTCTCAAACACCGTACGTCCGTCTCTGAGATCTCAAACACCACACGTCCGTCTCTGAGATCTCAAACACCGCACGTCCGTCTCCGAGATCTCAAACACCGCACGTCCGTCTCTGAGAAGATGTGTTTCACGGACTATATATCCAATGTTGCAATACCCATGAGCCGCTTGTCTTTTGTGTCTTGCGCGGTTAGCTTTTATAGAGACGATGTCCATCATGATTGAAGATGTTCGGTATAAGTGAAGCTTTGCGATGTTATGTTTTATCTTCTCCCTGGCTGTGTCGTTTTTAGAATTTATCGCGCAGAGCATCTGTTGAATAGCTGCAACGTTTGGTGCGAGCGTTACCAATACATTACATGTCTGTGCGATCTTTTTTAATATTGTGTGCGTACGTCCCAGCATGAAACGGCGGGAATGGATTAAAACTTTTACACGATTTTAAATTTGTTCCTAACCACATATTAGCCTAACGGCATGTAGGCACTGGTGGAGGGAATAGCTCAATGGAACGTCAAACACAGTAGATTAGGCTAAGACATCTAAATATAAACTCATCATTCGGTACGAGCTGGGCCACATTTCCCTTTAAACGTTCGATCTGGCTGCAATTATTTATTTGTTGGACACGTTCTCGTCTTCTCGTCTTTTCTTGGTCCATCCCTATAGTGAAGTCCTGCCCATCGCACTGTCAAAAAGCTTTTGTCCAACCACGCCCTTCCATAGCATAGAGTTCGTTTTTTTTACGGCGGCCGAACTCCTTACATATCGGGGAATTTTCTCCGGGATTACTCTGCTATCAATGGTTCTCAGATGCCTTAAACTATCGAGTTAACGGATCAACGGATTAGCGCCGCACAGTTATGCACGTTCAGCACCTCTGTTTTAGACCAGGGGTTTCTCTCGCGGACTCGCCTCGTATAAAGTATCACTATTTGCGGGAAGCTGGCTTGCTGGGCATTAGTTGAATAGACGGGCCAGCTGCGGTAGCGGTCCGCGCATGGTTACCATGGTTACCACGGATGATGGCGTGGTGAGGACATAAGGACAGAGCTATTAAGTGTTTTTTTACGGCTGGAATAAACCTCGGATACTACACCAACATGAACAGGAAGGAGGTACCAGCAGGAAGAGAGATACCGAACTGGGTTCGAAACCTGGGTCTGTCGCGCCTTTCTGACCGGGGAGCGCACCCCACGTGTTGTCGGCCCCCAACCCTGCCCAGTCAGTACAGCAGCCAGCCGGTCACCGCCCGCGGCGGGCAGAGGCCACGCCGGGGTCACCCGGCTCGGCGGGCCGGTCTAACTTCCAGGGGCCGCCCGCCGCCGCCCCAGGCACCGTGACGATGTGGAACAGAGGAGGAGAGACAATGGCAAACGTTCCCCGGCCCGAAAAGCGAGCATCATCAAGATTCGAACCTCCAATCCCGCTTCACTTTCTTTAACTGGCGCTAGAAATGAAGTCGCATATTAGGTGCTTTCATGCCCCTCGGAGAGTTTACCCAGGTAGCCGAGTGGTTTTAACGGCTTAACGTGCAAACAACGGTTGGCCGATTTCGGGCTCGAATCCAGGGCGGTGCCCGTAGTTTTCCGTGTCCTCCCGGTCGAAATAGCGGACATCACCGAGATTCGAGCCCAAAACTGACCAATCTTTGTTTGCACGTTAAGCCGTTAAAACCACTCGGCTACCTGGGTAAACTCTCCGAGGGGCATGAAAGCACCTAATCTGCGACTTCATTTCTAGCGCCAGTTAAAGAAAGTGAAGAGGGATCGGAGGTTCGAATCTTGATGATGCTCGCTTTTCGGGCCGGGGAACGTTTGCCATTGTCGTCTCCGACTCACTCCAGTCAGTACGTCACGGGTCTCCGAACTCCGGGCCTCTCCGGAGCCGCCGCCCGCGTGCTCACATACCACTGCTTCATTGAGTGAGCGGGTCAGCGGGCCAGCACAGCCAATGGCCGAATAAACTGTCTTAGCTCGTGTGTTGGAAGTCTTTGGTGTCTACGGGAAATTGAAATTCACCACGGCCCACAATCTCTTTCAACTCACTTCCTGTCGCGTTCCCCATCCCACAAGGCACTTGATAACTTTGAAAATACGTTTCAGACCGCCTTTTGAAAATAAACGGACTTTTCCTCGCAGCTCGTTCTTTTACCACGACACAAACTCGGCGTTGATTCAGTGTAGTTTGTATTATATGTACAGAGAGAGGGGACCGCAGGTGAGCGAAACACCCGCCCTCTCCCCTGCGGCCGCCGGGCCGCTCTGGGCCCTGTCTGTCGGCGCGTGGTGCGGTGCGGTGCGGTACGTCCACCGCCGGCCGACCGCCGCCATTGTACACATTTTGTACCGCCCGACCGCCCATCCTCACACAGACCAACAGACACGCACACAAACACCCGCAGCAATCCGCGCACACGCCCGCTGGAATAAAATATGTACACTCGCCCGCTCGCCACACGGACGCACGCACGCGCACGTGGACGCGTACGTACACGTACGCACACCTGGCGAGCGCGCGCTCTCGCGCACGCACGCGCAGATAAAACAACCCACTCAAAATGCGCGCGCGCTGGCTCGCCACAGCGACGGCACCAACCAAACAGAGACAGGGTAAAATAGATCAAAAAGAGCCACTGGTGAGCCGTCAGGCGGCCCGCTGGCCTCCGCCGGGGCGCCCGTACGTGAGATCTAAAAAGTCACAAGTCACACACTGGCTCTCTCGCTCTCGTTCAACAGACACTCTGAGGCGCGCAGTGGCGGCCTCAGCCAGCCGCGCTGAAAGACGCCCGCTCACGGGCGGCGCGCGGCCGCCAATTTTGACCGGAAGTGTGCGCAGGGGGCACGTTTGTACTGGGCGCCGACGGCAGCGCCCCTGGCGGCCGGCGGCGGCACCGCAGCCGAAGCCGGCGCTCACGGGCGCGGGGCAGCGTGGCCGGAGGCGGGAGAGACCGGACGGCGGCGCGCCCCCACCCCATCCCACAGGATACGGCAGGCTCTCGCACACAGACACACGTACACAACCGAACACACACCTGACGTACACAGCACCTCCCACAAACACGCCCGCACGACGCAGACACCCAGACAGAAACACACGATTACGACGCTCGGCGCTCACCCAACTGGCTCGCGCCGGCTCACAGTCGACACATTGGCTCACTGGCTCGCACTGGTCATTCACGATAGCTCACTGGACATTTTGGACATCTCTCCTGACATTTTAGCTACTCCTCGCTCCATTCTCCACCGACGCTCAGCTCCTCCCACGCTCTCTCCTCGCACTCCCGGCCGGCCGGGCGCGGACTCCTCTTTCTCGCTGCCCGGACGGCCGCCGCTGGCACGCGCTCACAGTTCACACCGCTCTCCGGACTCGCAGACAACAACGGGCGCCGCGGGCTGGCAGGCCGGTAAAAAAACGCTGTCTCAGTGGCGCCGCCACCGGCGGACGGCGGTACTTGTGTTTGCGGGCGCTGCCGGCAGGTGGCTACCGGTGCGAGATGAGGCCGTTGGCGGGGTCACTCCTGACCGGCGACATCTCCAGCTCCACCAGCAGCGAAAAGTGGTCTGTGGGAGACAGACAGACAGGGCAGCGTTAAAACAAGGCAGGCCACGAGGGACCGGCGCGCAACTACAACTGGGAAATGTGGACATAAACACAAGTCACAGGCGAGGGGCATTACAGCACATCATTCTCTGATACCATTCCCCCAAATGAGGACCTGGTTTGATTTTCTGAACTATGGGAATGGCGATAAGCCAACGAAAGAACTTTCCGGTAGATAAACTCATTTCTCCTTAATTATGTTCATATAAGCGACATTCAAATACATGAATTACTTTACGCGACCAACGCCAACGACCGTCTATTTTCTGCCCAGCAGTCAGGTCAGCCGTTTACACCTTGGAAGGCTCGCACGTCACAGCTCCATAGGCCATCGTATCCCCCGAGGCTGCCAAGCGTCTATCTCACCTGATGGGACGTGGGGGTGCGGGCAACCCTGGACCTTGTTCTCCCGCAGCCACTCCGAGTCCAGCGGGCCGAGGATCCCCAGCGGCGTCATCGTGTCCCGGCTGTAGAAGATGTAGTCGATGATGCCCTTGAAGTCGTATCTGCAGAACAGGGCACACATGAACACAGATGTCAGGAACACAGATGTCAAACAGCCACGATGGAGTGACAGTCAGGTGATATACTCTCAGATGTTCACAGCACTACCCGGAGCGTAACAGGGGAATTAATCCGAGCCGATGACAGCGAAGTTGTAGGCAAAAATACAGAGTCAAGGAACCGCATGCGACAGAAGAACACCGCCGTTTAACAAGAATGTTGAACCATTCTTCTTTTGCCTCTGGGGCGGCAAAAGAAGAGACAGAGTCTACTCTTTGGCCTTCGTGTGGTATCCCCACAGGGGCCTGTCGCGAATCAAGGAACCAAGGATTGAGTCCAACGCTCTATTTCCAAAGCAATCAGGAACGCACTTACGTACGGCAAATGTAACAAATACAAATTTGCTCCCTAAAGGAATATTTCAATGGATAGAGCTTTTGGTTCCAAGCACTCACGTGTAGTTGGTGTAGGGCATGCTGTCGGGTGGGTTGCTGTGTAGTGTATTATCCACTCACGTGTAGTTGGTGTAGGGCATGATGTCCAGTGGGTCGCTGTGTAGTGTATTATCCACTCACGTGTAGTTGGTGTAGGGCATGACGTCGGGTGGGTCGCTGTGTAGTGTATTATCCACTCACGTGTAGCTGGTGTAGGGCATGACGTCGGGTGGGTCGCTGTGTAGTGTATTATCCACTCACGTGTAGTTGGTGTAGGGCATGTTGGGTGGGTCGCTGTGTAGTGTATTATCCACTCACGTGTAGTTGGTGTAGGGCATGATGTCGGGTGAGTAGCTGCTGGCCAGGCGGAAGGGATGGGTGAACTCGCCGCTGCGCTCGTTGGACACGGAGAGTTTCTTCAGGCAGGTCCTGTACCCCAGCTCCTTGAAGTCAGGATGGTTGGCTGGTACGCGACCGTTAACCAGAAACTCCACCACGCCTGCGGGAGGGGGGGGGGGGGGTCCGACAAGGTCACGACTCATATGAGGTCAGAGACAAGCCTCGAGACAGCAGAGGAGCGAGGTCAGAGGGTTTGGTCTGAGGGCCAAGACAGACAGGGTAGAGCAGGGAAGGATCTGACATGCGACGGTCTGGGAAGGACTAAGGTCTGAGGTCAGTCAGCAGGGACGAGTCAGATAATATGAAAGGGAGTCAGTTAATGTGAAGGGTAGAGCCGAGTCTACGCTTCTCGATGGTGATTCGTTCCTTGGGGCGCCGCAACTCCATATACTCTCTTGGTTATATGGCATAGTCTACACTTCTCAGCTCAGACAATTGGAAGGTGACGACAGTAAGTAAATTAAAGTCAATGAGACAATGCAAGACGACGTGTCGACATTCATTCCTGATTTGATTGCAACACTGAGCCCGGGCCATGTTTTCCGCGGGTATCGTTTACGCGGGTACCGTTTCCGCGGGTATCGTTTACGCGGGTATCGTTTACGCGGGTACCGTTTATGTGGGTATCGTTTACGCGGGTATCATTTCCGCGGGTATCGTTTACGCGGGTATCGTTTACGCGGGTATCGTTTCCGCGGGTATCGTTTACGCGGGTATCGTTTACGCGGGTACCGTTTCCGCGGGTATCGTTTACGCGGGTATCGTTTACGCGGGTATCGTTTACGCGGGTACCGTTTACGCGGGTATCATTTACGCGGGTATAATTTACGCGGGTATCATTTACGCGGGTATCATTTACGCGGGTATCATTTACGCGGGTATCATTTACGCGGGTATCATTTACGCGGGTGACTCACCCGAGTCGGGCAGCGAGTTGAGATCGCCGCAGAGCAGCAGCTGGATGTTGTTGGCCGCCGCCGCCCGGTGGCCGCCGCCCGGCCGGAAACTGGCCACTTCCCGGTCCATGATCTGGCGGATCTGGAGAGGAATAGAGGGACAAATGTCAAGAAATGGCGACATCACGGTAGATGATCTGGCGAATCTGGCGGAAAATAGGGGCAAATGTCACTAAACGGCGAGTTCCCGGCCACGATATGACGCAGCTGGGAAATGGAGACAAATGTGACCAGGTGTTCCCCACCCAGTCTTCAATTTAGCGAATTCCGTGAAAAATAGACAAAACGCTACCTGACCATCTCCCAGTTCATAATCTGACACATCTGGCAAAACAGTGACAACCAAAGACTAGAAACCAGACCAGAACAGTAGATCCCAACGGATGCGTCATTAAACGTCTGTCATCATTCTCCCTTGCGGCTTACTTCATGCTTGCATAAACATAATGTTTGACATTATGTTTAACATTTGACATTTGACGTTATGACATTTTCATCTCAGATCTGAAGTCCCCAAACATCCTCCCTATCTCGTACATCAGCATCATGGTCTGCATGAGTTTGACATCGCACAACTTGAAGCCCCAGAAAACATGTTACCGCTCTAGTTACCTCGTGCATCAGCATCATGGTCTGTATGAGTTTGAC
Source organism: Balanus nubilus (assembly GCA_031763405.1). NCBI lineage: Eukaryota > Metazoa > Arthropoda > Thecostraca > Balanomorpha > Balanidae > Balanus > Balanus nubilus. The sequence goes on from JARFNZ010011126.1 coordinate 22,901, forward strand.
GTCGCAGAACTCGGGGTCCCAGTGGATGTGGGCCGTGCAGACGAGCAGCCTCTGGTGCTGTTGGGCCGGATCAGAGGGCGCACCACTCTCCCAGGCGGCGTCGCGCGTCTCCAGCATCGCCGCCAGACCGATGTTGTCCTGCCGGGCGGGCGGGGGTGATGTTAGACATGTGATGCTGGTGCGATGATGATGTGGTTCCTGTGATGATGATTGGGGGCTGGGGACTTATGGGCTCCCATCGTAATATTGATTTTGGGGTTTTTATGGCGCTCGAACTGCGCGGTTATCGGCGACCAACGTTAGATAGACGGGGCAGCAGGATTCAGAGATCAACCCGACGCTGTTGTGTGCATATTAGGAGAAAAACGAGATCAGGATCGAACTGGATCAGGAGTCAGTGATCAAGCGTCACAGAGCCGAATTAGGGATCACGGAGCAGGCCTATGTTGTCCTCCACAAACAGAGGGTCCAGAGGTTAGGGTAACGCCCGTAACTATACTGTCCTGAACAGGAAGAGTTCAGCAGCGTCCAGGGCGGCGACACACATCGCAAACTCGGCCGTCACTTGGCCGAGCCTGGCTCGGAGAAGCGACGTTTGACGTTTGACGTTTGACGTTTGACGAATGAACGCAGACGTTTGACGAGTATGCTGACCTCAGCGATGGGCGCGGTGTACTGTACGTACAGGCTACCCCACACCAAATGACTCACAACCAGTACCGCACCACGGCCTCAGAAAGCTAGTCAGATCTCAGCCAGTAAGTGCAGTGTGCGATATCTCCTACTCTCATGACTCATAAGACGGTCCGAGCCAAGTCAGGGCATCGGATGACAGCCGACCGCCATATCAGTATTAACCTCTCTCTCCGGGTTCTGTCACATTTCCAGATAGCATCTCCAGCCAACCCCCCACCCACACATACAAACACAACCAGGATCCAAACACGGCTTGCTCCGACACGGCAGCCGGCCAACCTGAGATCCTCACACGCCTTTCACGATATCTCCTGAGCCGACTGACAGAACCCCCATCACTGCGCGACATTACGGGCCACAAACACAGAACGACAGTACGGACCGGCCTGAGACGGCCCGGGGTGGGGCCTCAGCGGTGACAGGTAGACAGAGAGAGGAACGACAGCACGGACCGGCCTGAGATGGCCCGGGGTGGGGCCTCAGCGGTGACAGGCGGACAGGGAGAGGAACAGAGGCTGTTCAGTGTCCACCTTCCCGACCAACTGAACCCACACCGACTGGACGATGACAGGCTGAGGCCATTGTCCAGTCGGTAAAACAGAGCCGGGGTCGTATATGGATTGGGGGCTGCGGACAGGTTAGGGCCGGGTCAGGTCACTTCCTCCTCCCACGGAAGACCTGACCCAGCTGGCCGACGGGGGTTTTTCCTCCATCCAGTCGGTCTGGAACTGATGGACAGGGATGGAGGCTGGGCAGATAATCTCTGTACGGAAATGTTAACGTCTAGCCTGGTTTACTTCAATCCTGACAGGGCAGACAACGGAGGGGCCTACATTTCAACATCACATCCCCGCCTCCCGTCTACCTGGTCGGTCAAAAACCGACAACTTCAGACTCGAAATAATTTGGCGATCATACAGAACTCTGCAGACAAGCTTCAAGTATTACTCTGAACACAAGCCACAAGTTTCACTCTGTACACAAGCCACAAGTATTACTCCGCACACACTAGCCACGTGACAATGTAAACACAGCACCCCACGCAGACGGACTCAGCGCCCCACAAGACGACGTCATTTCGTGCGCCGTACCTTGGTCATGACCCGGTTGAGCATGTCGTCCGAGCCCTCGGCGTTCGCCATCGCCATTTGGTTGAACTCAATCAGGTACTCCTTGACCAGGCTGAACCTGCCGGCCAGAGATCAAGGTCAAGGTCAAGGTCAAGGTCAGGGACACGGTCAGTGCCAATGTCAAGACACAGTCGGACAATGGGACGGCCCATACGTGTATCACCGTACATGGGGGAAAATCAAGAAAACAAACGACAAAACAAGTCAGCAATGGCGGTGAAGTAGATACGACCAAAACACTTGACCAAATAAGGGAGCGACCCATTCGTGAGTCGGTACATGAGATAAGCGAACCAAACAAACGACCAACAAGGGGGCAGGCGGTGAAGTATGTTGTTGTACGAAGTGACCTGGATAGTAGATAATGAGGCAAAACATGCCTCGGCCGCCCCGCGTGCAGAACATATGGGCCATAGGAAGGCCTATTGGACGGGTTATACCGTGTCGCCCATAACAAGCAGGTTACCAAACAGGTGATATTTGATGCACAATTATCACTTGAACAAACCTTACTGGCAAATACATACTAGCACAAAACATGAAGGGTTCTCTCGTCCAATCGATAACAAAACTGCACCTCAGGAAAAAACAGAAGCAGCATTATAACAACCCTAATACTCAACAGACCGAAAGACAAACTAATTTTCGCCTCAAACACGCCTCAATCATCCATCCCCTTGTGGCAGAGCCCGAACTCTTACTTTTCCGTCCTCCAGAAGATGGCGCAGCCGTCGACGTACTTCTTTTCACTCTCGGCCATGGTTTTCGCGCGCGATTTGGGCGAGAAGATGCCCTCGTACTTGTCAGCCTGCAGCGTCGGCAGGAAGAAGTTGTAGAACTGGTCGGTCTGCACCTCCTGCCGGCGAACGGAACGACGTTATAACGATGGACGGTACAGCGTCACGGTCACAGCCGTCACAGCCGTCACAGTCGTCACAGGCGTCACAGGCGTTACATCCATCACAGGCGTAACAGCCAGGAGGCATGATTGAAATGTCACTTTGGAGATTGACGTGAGGGCGCCTGTCCAAACCATGACGATGATCGTACTAGGGTCATCAGCGCCTGCCCAAGCCAAAGAAAGCAAAACCTAACCAAGTCCAAGTGACAATGCTGTAGCCTAAAATTGATACACTACAACTATGTAGTACGCAGTTACTGATACAATACAAAACAAGGTAGCATGTGCATTGCGTACATAAACCCACCAAATACCAAACACGTTACAGTCGAATCACGCCGCAATCTTGGCCCATGGACACATACTACGTGATTGTGAGCAAGGCACGCCCTAATGCCACCCCGTGCGTGCATAACGCCTACTGGACAGTAGCCCAGCAGCAGCAGCAAGTCCTGCAAATGACATGTTCTCCCGGGACGTGACGTTCCCCGGGACGTGATACCAAGTTCAGCCGAGCGTCTTACACCACGTACGTGACGACTGACGTGACGCGCCATGACGTGACGTCACGTGTGCCGTACCTGCAGTGTGATGATGTCGGCCGAGTAGTTCCTAATCTCCTGCATGATGCTCTTCTTCCTGTACTCCCACTCCAGGGCCCAGTTGGGACAGTACCTGACGGGGATATGACCGCAATCAGCTACAAGTCATACAGCTACCATCAGTTAACATAGCGGGGCAGAATCTGGCGAGGATATGACTGCAATCAGCTACAAGTCATACAGCTACCAGCTATCAGTTAACATAGCGGGGCAGAATCTGGCGAGGATATGACTGCAATCAGCTACAAGTCATACAGCTATCAGTCAACATAGAGAGCGGAGTCTCGGACAGAAAGTACGAACAACCGGAACAAAAGTTGTTCTAAGAGAGTTGTTGGCTGATCATGCTGGCCATTACACACACACAAAGCTAAAACATCTGCGCAGATGAGACGATTGTTGAGCCGAGAAAGCCAGCACATCCGTGAACGGACCAACACAGTGCCAATCACCATTAACCCGCAACCCGATGAGCCTTTGAAGGTCACTTACATCAATTCCGTACATATTGGAGAAAAAAATGAGGCCGTGATAGTTCGACCGGAAATGACATCAGAGAGACGTCATGTGGCTATCATGTTCGATTTTTGAAAATCGAACATGTAGTTTGTGAGACCGTAGAGGGTCACCGCCCCCCCCCCCCCCGGCGGGTTGCAGGGGTTGGAAAAAACCCGTCGAGGCGCGGGTTAACAAACACTCAACCACTGACTGCCACTCTCAACCCGTCATCGGAGCCATGCCGTCGTACTCACCCATACATCTGCCGCGTGGCGTACTTCTCGCACAGCACGTTGTAGCACATGACCGTGAAGATGCACGTGCTGTGCGCGCTCGAGGGGCGCCCCAACAGCAGCCATGGACGCTGCGGTGGCTGGGAAACATTCACTGTGGACAGACAAAGAGCACAGGTCAGGTGCGGTTACTGGGAGGTCAACCAGAGCACTGAGAGGTCAACTAGACCACCGAGAGGTGGACAAGAGGTCACAGGGGGAGGGGGAGGGAGAGGGGGAGGGGGGGGGGGAGGGGCGATTGTGGACAGGGCACACGTCACGTGAGTCAGGAACATGAACACAGGCGTGATAGGTCACGGATCTTCTCTTCCATGCAAGAATGATGATGATGATTGGAGCTTTAGAGCACCTCATCTTCGAAGGCTATGCCGCATCAAACCAGGGAAGAAAAACAAACTGGATGCTGGAATTTGGCATAGGGTTTTACAGGGGAAAATTGTGTTATTCAGAAACAGTTAATTTAGTTATTATATCAAACATAATTAAACATTATTACAACAACATACAACAACGACCATATGACGTATGACGTATGAGTATGACGCTGGCTCGAGAAACTTCTACTGGCGAGCAGTATTAGGCTCATAATGCGTGCATTGCTTCGGCCCAAAACATAAGAAGCGGAGTCCTGCAGATGCGATCTACACCAATATATCTCGTCAACGTCGATCTCGTCAACGGCCAACAATCACATTCCCGAATCTGAACATTTACATTAGAAACTGTCGCTTCAAACGATACAAGTCCTGACGGCCACACAGTTCTGGCAACTGTCACACTGACAAAGGCATATAATATATACCTTCAGCTTGGAAAGCGACAGCCTCAAACGCTACGATGATTATCCTCACAAAAGAACCAAATCACAAAAGCATCAGTGCGGCAGTAACGCACCCAGAAAACTCGCTTTCCATCTAGAAAACAGCTCCAAAACAGACAATGAACGCCAGTTTCTGCCGGGCGGCTGGCGTGGCGGCGCAACGGCGAAATCGTCCCCGCAGGTGAAGTGCCGCCAACACAAAACACCGGCACATGTTTCACACGCCGTCCCGAGCACAAAGCCGCCAGACGCCGGGCCCACGGGCAGGACTCTGTCAGCCTCTCTCCCGTCCAACGTTGGAGCTCCGCGGACCGGCGACGGAGAGCAGCGGCGGATCGAGGTTTGGAAATTTGAGAGGAATTTCGCTCAAAAATGACGCGTGAGGGTGCCAAGAAGTTGCTGAACAAGGGTCATGCGTTTTCAGCCGAACCCACGTTGTGTGTCGAGTTGTCGGGCGTAGAACGAATCGTACATTTTCAAGGGGTTATTTTTAGGAGGAGGCAAAACACGCATTTCCCTACTACTTTTCGAGCCTTCTACTTTCTTTCGGGGGGGGGGAGGTGGGGGAGGGTAGTAGCTCCTTTTGCCCACCCATGTATCCAACACCATGTACCCGCCCCCCCCCCCCACCATCACCACCGTCGCCGCCGCCGCGGCAGTTTCTCCGCGGTCCGGGAGGCCGGGCCGGCGATCAGCTGAGCGTGACGTCACCGCCCGCCGTCAGCTGAGCCGGTAAACAAAGGAGCGGCCATCTGGGTCAGGGGAGCGTGCGTGCCGCCCGGCGCCCGGCCGACCATAGCCGAGGGTGGAGGGTGGAGAGTGGAGAGAGGTGGCATAAAAACGACGGAGGGTAGTAGAAACAAAGGAGGGGCAAATTGCTGGAATGGTCGCGGTCGAAAACATTCTGCTCGTTGCGAAATCGGTGTACAAATAAAAACAAATGACCTCATGAATGTGGATTCTGTAACGGTCAGATAGGTAGGGGAAAAACAGCAGCAATTCCGTGCAGTCTGGACTCTGGTGATACAACATACCAAAAATACTTCACTGCTGATCGTTCGCCAAAAGGAGAGCTCGAGAGAAAAGGAAACAGAGAGGACGGCAAGGCAGAGAGATTTCAGGCCTGCCCGATCTCGGCTGCCGGCAGGCTACAGAAAAGAAAGCCGCCATCCGCGAACAGTCGAGACATCCACACCACGTCCTCTGTTCGTCCGCACTAGTGTGCAAACGCCCCACCAAGTACAACGCGACAACCCACAAGTTATCGCGGCACGTGGCTAGACGGCCGGCCCCGCCGACCTCAGCTATCACCTGCAAACACAGGGGCGGCGTCGGCCCCACTGGGTCACGCGGGCTGAGGTCCGACCGTTAGCTGGGCAGCCGTGGATACGGTCCGCCGGGAACACGGTCCGATAGTGCTCGGTAGTGCTCGGTAGTGCCGAGTGGGTCTGCTTGAAACCTGAGGCTGAGGGTGTTCGGGCGTGTCCGCACGGTAGTCCTCGACTACAATAATTTCATACTCATTAGTGTCTGCCCCGTAGTGTTGAGTAGTGTTCTTCGGTAAGTGGTCAGTACTCAGTGATGATTGCCTGATATGGAACTGACACAGTTAAAGTTCGACGCGTACACCGTAACACCTCGCTTACAATAGTTGAAACTACAGAAATGACGAAATCCATGTCTTGTCCAAGTCTCAAGAAATGATGAAGAACCAACCGGTAAGTCGGGACCAGATGTAAAAAATGCGTTCCCTCATCGAAGGCTGAAGGCGATCTCATCAACTAAAACCTCACCTGACTGACAATGCAACTGAACCCGGATTTCCGATATCGATGGGACAAAAGACTCACCGTTTAATAATCCAACACATCACTTTTGACAGGCACCCAAGGCTATCAGCAGCCGCTACCCCGTTACGCCGCATACAGAATGCGTTTGCGTGCGTGTCAACTTCACTGAACACCGGACAAGGCGCCCGGTCTCCCTGGACGTCGGGCCAGGCACCCCGTCTTCCTGGACGTCGGGCCAGGCACCCCGTTGACAAGAGCGACGGCCGGCGACAGTAGCAACATCATCGATAGCGCAGCGGCGGCAGCAGCGGCGGCAGCAGCGACGGCAGCAGCAGCAGCAGCGGCGGCGGCAGCAGCAGCAGCAGCAGCAGCAGCAGCAGCAGCAGCAGCAGCAGCAGCAGCAGCAGCAGCGGCGGCAGCAGCAGCAGCGGTGTTGACAGTTATCATTCCCTTGCTCGGCGGCCGGTCGGTCGCCGCCCATTAGCATATAATGCGGCCGACCTCGCCGTGTGCTGCCGTGGCCCGTCGCTGCCCCGCGCCGGCAGCGATGACCTCGACTAGCACGTGCCAGTGTCGGCCTCCGTTACTCGCCCCTCGCTGGACGCCGGTCCGACGGCTCGCCGGCCTGCTGCCGCACCGGTCGCTCTGTGCCGCCCGTCTGCAGCAGCCGCCTGCCAACCTAACGGTATTCGGCGCACGTGTGCATGTGTGTGTTTCTGCAACACTTGCAGGCGGCGACGGCAAGAGGAGGAAAGAGGGAGGGGGGGGGGGGGTGACGCTATGATGTGGACACTGGAAACAGACAGAGATAGAGACAGACAGACAGACAGACAGACAAAGCGGTTCTCCAAGGTTTCTTGGTCTCCAAGGCTTAGAAACGACTAACAGACGGCGGAAGCTGGTTTCAACAGGGTCAGGTCGCTTCAGCATTATGACAGTGGAACCCGGATCTACAGCTTGGCAACGTTTGACCGACAACAGCTCCCGGTTTCTTCGGCTCTATGACGTTTCACATATTGTGGCCCAGTCTCCAAGGCCTAGTGACGCTTGAGTTTTGACAGTTAGTGATCCGGTCTCCGAGGGTTTAGTACCGATTATGCCGATAGAAACGTTGGTCCCGTTCTCTGGGACTTAGTTACCACCACTAACGCGGACAGTAGCTCTAAGGCTTGACACAGTACCAACAGACACAGACGGTGACCCAGGTCCTTGGCGCCCCGACACTGCCTTAATGGCGGTGGCCCAATCTCCCAAAGGTCCAGCATGACGGCTCACAAGGCAAGCGGCTCCCAGCCAGGCGGCCTTCGGACCGGCGGGACACGCAGAGCCACAGCCGCCGGCTCGCTCTCTGTTTGTCTGTCTGTCTGTCTGTCTGTCTGTCCGACACCGCTGTCAGGCTGAGTGAGACGTGTCGCCTCTCTTACACGGCTTCTGTTATGCGGAGTTCACACCGAAGGTGGCAAGCGCCAAAAGATAAGACACCAAACACTTGACTGGACACCCGCGCAACAGATCATCGTTGAATTCAGCATAAACAAATTTCAATTCGAATTCATAATGTTTTCAGAGATATTCAAAATTCGCTTCATTCACACCAAATATTTTGTTCGGTTTGGCCTCGCCGGAGCGTTCGCGAGAATGCCTAAGGTGAGCGAACTACTCATCCAGGTCATTAACAATTAACATATTGAAACACGAGTTCGATTTTTTAGCATACCGACAGGCCGAAGTATCTCAGATCATATCTTGTATCTGTGTCAGCACACGAGTTCGTTGCACATAAAAGAATGCACTTCAACCAAGTACAAATGAACCCCAAGTGTCAACAGCCTTCCGGACATCTCGACGGATTAGAAACCTCCTGACACTATCGTATAGGAGCAATTCTTCCCAAACGGCCGCAATTAACGATAGGAAGATCTGATGTGACAGTACTACACAAACTGCAGTGCTAATGATCGAAATTTTCGGAGAACTCACAGGAGCAAAACGTGATCAGAGACTCAGTCCAGCCTCAAGCCGGTCGCTCGGGCGGCGTGACGTCACTGATCACTTCATGATGTCACTACTCACTAGTGACGAAAGGCGTCGTCAAGCATAAACATTAGGGGACCAGGGCATGAACAACGGCGTTCGAATGACAATTATTTCCATCTACGCCCATGGGCTTGACGCTAAACTCCGAAACAGTCGAGTACTTCCCCCCACCGTCCTCCCATTTTCACGCCTGTGCCGGTGACCGTGCAAAATCTCCACAGCTATACAGTCGGCCGTGCAGTCGCTAACAGCCGTGTGACGTCATCATCTGCCGTGTGACGTCAGCCGCTTTCTAACCGTCGAACCCGGACGGCGGGGTCACCAACGGTCAGCGACGGACGGCACCACACCAGCGCGCGCCACAGGACGCAACATCAGCCGTCTTTGACCGGATTATACCACCGACAAACGCGGCCAGAGCGGCGATAACCTGACGGCTGTTGACATTGAGGTCAAAGGCCCGGGGCTCTGGATGCAGCATGGATACAACATAGGCTCCCGATGCAACATGGATAGAGCTTTACCGGCGGGAGCACGCTTATGTTTGGATGGAGGTATTACTGGGTCTTAAAGGTGGTACGGTCTTTGGAGTGTTATGGCCTTTGAGGTATTACTGGGATCACTGTGTTGTAGAAAACACTGTGACTTCACTGAGATCAGCGCCGCTAGTCCGACCGGGACAACGTATCCGACATGCTCATCGTCCAGTGTCACTACACTGGTTCTCAGCAAATCGTAGTCTGCTATAATGCATCTGGAAGTCTATGCTCAAGAGATCGCTGCGGATTTAACTACTTTGTAGATGACCGGATGATCATCAAGAAGTAAAATGTAGGCAATGTTTAAATCCCGAGCATAAAACTTGCACGGGGATTTAATGAATGAGCTATTGTGGTATATATCGCAGGAAAGCAGTAAAATGTCATTTAAACTTCCGTATACGAGCCACTTACCGAGTAGTAAATTGATCCTCAATAACTTTGACAACTATACGGGACACTTAATGGTCGCCCATCAAACGGTAGAGCGAAACGCTGAAGATGCTGTCAGCAAACCAACAGCTGTATCTAAACCAACATAAACCGAGAGCAAAAGCAGAACAATGACCGCCAAACCACGACATTAAACCGACCGATTAGTGATTTCATTGTGCATTTAATCACAACACATGAATACATTCACCCGACCAGACATCCAACCCACGAAGGACAGGGAAAATATCACAACCGGTCCGACTACAACTTACAAAGTAGTACAACGGGGATAATCGTGAGAACATGACAATACACGGAAATAGCCTCAGCGGCCACACACCAGCAAAAAACCGCCAGAAAATCCGCCATCCAGTGAACTACGCAGCCGGAGCTACAAGGTCTGGCAGACGTGACAAAGTCATGGACGGGATATTTCGCAAACATGTCCGGAAAACTCACCGAAATGCCGCCTGATTCTCAGAGGCAGTAACAAGGTCGTGCCATTTGCAATGTGTCTGACTCCAGATTACTACGGAGGGATTTAGGACACAAAAATCTGACGTCGCAAGGCGAGATCCGCCTACGCTGACCTCCTTCTTACGAGAAGTCAGCGGCGCGGAACAAAAAATGGTGACATTTCACCGGAATTCCGCCAGACGACACGTCTCGCCGAGCGGGTTAGTTCGGTGACCCTGTTGGGTGTGAACCGAGCTTTATATGACGAAAGGGACCGGTTACGCCCTGTACGGGTGTGACCCGCCCTGTACCGGAAAGACCAAACCAGTTCCAGGTCTGATCCGCCGTACTGTACCAGAATGCTGGTGTTCTGGTTACCAATATACCAGTTAAGTACACTTGGTTCAACTGGAGTGCAAGGGACATACAAGTGTCCTTGGAAGCATTCACACAGAACACACAGACGACACCACAGCATTTACTAGATACTAACGCTCGTCTTGATACTGTGTGCACTAAGGTATTCAGTACCGAGGTGCTAGAAGACAGATGTTGCATCTAAGCTCGTCGCAGAAACCTATATTCGTCTTTGAGCAGTTGGACACGGATATCCACAGACTACAGAGGCGTACCAGTGCATGACTGTGTTCCCGTACAAAGTCTACAGAGATAACCTCCCGGTCCGTTAGACGCCTCTCTCACGTGTGAGACGGCGAGAAATTGAGATTGTGAGATTGTGATTGAGAGATTGAGATTGTGAGAGCCGCCATCGGATGGTCTCGTCAGTGAGATGGTCATCTCTCATCAGATAGTCTGCGTGGTGGCTGCTGTTCACGGCCCGCCGCCACCGCTGTCCGTCCCGCTTCTTAGAGACGCGATAAGCGTCAGTTCAGTGACTCCTCAACCTTCTGCCTCTGCCCCCGCCTCAGCCGCCTCCGCTGCCACTGTCTACTTCACTACCGCTACCGCTACCCCTTCCTCTGCCTCTGTCTCATCGCCTCTGTCTCACCGGAGCGGCCTCCTCCTCAGCCCGGCGGCAATGTCAGACATGGGGCGTCCACGCCCGGTAACACGATCTGCGGCTACTGACCTACGTAGTGTGGGCGGCGGCGGGGGCGGGGGCGGCGGCGGCGGCAGCGGTGGTGGTGGCGGCCGCGGCCGCCAAGAGTTCATCGCGATTACATCGTTTTAAGTGCCTAACAGAGGCATGATACTAGCATAACCAATTAGATGCCAACTAAGCACTTTGCTTGGCTGGGAACGGAAGAAACTGTTGAATTCGCTTCATTTCCATTCAATTTATGATTTGAAAGCGGTATACAAAACCCATAATTGGCACCGAGAGCTTCCCGAAGACCAGCCAGGATCAGCAAAAAGCCGTATAATAAAACTCCCAACTATGTTTAGTTTTTCATCGACTGGGCTGAATAGATTCCGATATTTTGATTTTGTAGTACGTTTTATGTAGTAGGGTTTTGTGTCATGTTTTTGCGGGTTGTTTTTCTCCGTTCGCACGTGATCAGAAGTCAATGGACAGCTCTCAGCCCCACTGGAGGCTGGTTGGTGATGGTGATGGATCACTCCCAACGACGCCAACCGACACGAACAGACTCCAACTGCCGCCAACGGACATCCTTGCCACACCCAAGGTCACGGCGGAATGTCGACAACCCATCTTCACAGGCCAAACAGTCAGTCAGATGACGTTTTGGTGAGACTTGCGGTTTTGGAGCGCACCGTCAGTACTTTTGAGCGTCGCACTGGATATCGTCTGGAGAAAGGGGAACAGCATTTCTCTTCCGCGTTCTGAAAGTTCCCGTGCTGACAACTAGAGACCGGATGGTTCCTCAGATCATCGTCCTGGGATCAGAATACAATCGCTGTCAGCAGCAAAGATCACTACCAAGGCACCACATAAAACACACCACCCGCGCCGGATAAGACCCGGGCCGGTCGAACCGTCGCCATGACATTACGACATACCGAATTCGAACCACAGGATTGCTGACATGTACAGGATGCCTGCCAGTACGGAGCGGACTCCCGTCGATACCGAGATGGACAAGACAGCATTCCAACTGGAGAGACGCCAGTCAATCCCCCGGCCAGACGTCGGTCAACTGGACCTTCGCCCGACCACTCCGGCGCTCAGTCGGGGAGCTATGGTTAGCCGTCACTAAGCCGAGTTCACACGGAAATGGCGGGCGCCAAGAGGAATCTACCATCCGTCATTTTACCAGACGCCGGCCGGCCGGATTTAAACTAGATTAGGCTTCGCCAAATTTTCATTTGCATTTGCATTCGAACTCATCAAAGTAAGCCTCGATTCGTCGGATTGACGTCCGATAAAGTGACGATGGCAGATGAGCTTTGGCGCCCGTCACTCTCAATATGACACCGCATAACCGACGGTCAGATACCGGCATAGTGTTAACAGCTACCCAGCTTAGTGAAGTGTATTGTAGTGTAGCATATCGCAGTGTCCTGACATAGCCAAAGTCAACGATGCGGTTAGATGACCTGCGCGGCCGGTCAGCCGAGCTCCACCAACTAAACGGTCGCCCAGCCGATCAATCAGCCCAACACTTTAAACAGTCGAGAGGCCAGGAAGACGTTGCAGACTCTCCTCTGCAAACTAGTCATTTAAAACGAACGGTCCGCCCGCGCCAGCAGCCAAGCGTGGCAATCAGCGTCAGCAGTCATGCGTGCAGCTCTCCAAACTCTCTGTGTCAGTCATGACACGGACAGACAGACAGACAGGCAGATCCGCAGACAAGACAGACAGCTAGCCGGCGATGGTCTAACTGATGACCGGAGATGGCAGCTCCACCCTGCACACGACGGCCGATGGCCGCCCACTGACCGACCGCTGACCGGCTGCTGATTTCAGCCGCTGACCTAAGCTGACCTCAGCTGACCAGTGAACACCCCCTGGCGACTCGCTGATATCTGCCGCTGACCGGACGCCGGCGACCCGCTGATCTCAGCCGTCGACTACCCGCTGACGGTTGACCTCAGCTGACGTCGGCCGCGCGCCAGCAGTTAACGCGTCAGTTGCCATGGCGGTCACACGTCAGCAGCGCAGCAGCAGCAGCAGAAATAGCAGCAGAAATAGCAGCGGCAGCGGCAGCGGCAGCGGCACAGATGGCCGAGTCAGCACTATCAGTAACGCCGCACCGGCGGCGGCAGCAGCAAACCATAGGCGGCGGCGGCGGCGGCGGCGGCGGCGGCGGAGGTGGAAGGGTATCCTGCGGTGCCGAGAACCACTGGCCTGTGACGCCCAGCGGGCCAGGACCAATGACGATCACTGGAGCTTTCAGCGCCCCGCACGCTCGCTGGCCAGCTCGTTTGATGTCCATGATAATGATGATTGTTTGGGCATACGGACGCATCAACAGCATGGTTATACGGCGCCCATAGGGTGAGACGAAGTATCATGAAATTCAGCAGGTCAGTTAGCTTCCGTCTATTAGTTTCTCTGCGTGGTTCTCTCTCCGCTCTGCCTCTAGACAGCTTGGCTAGCAGCATCCATGCTGGTTGGACTAGCTCCCTCCAGACCAGTTGGGCTATCTCCCTCCACGACAGTTGGACTAGCTCCATGCCGCCGACAGCTAACACAGTCAGACATCGAGCACTAATAAGGCCAATAACGTGACAAACGGGATGTATCGGTCATCTTCGCTGGTTATTCCAGCACTCCATCATAATTTCACGCCACTCCCAGAGTCGTGGCGGCGGCGGTGGACGGTGGTCGGTGGACAGTGGACAGTGGACAGTGGACGGTGGTCGGTGGACAGTGGACAGTGGACAGTGGACGGTGGACGGTGGACAGTGGACGGTGGACGGTGGACAGTGGACGGTGGACGGTGGACGGTGGACGGTGGACGGTGGACGGTGGACGGTGGACGGTGGACGGTGGACGG
>JARFNZ010011127.1:0-24181 GCA_031763405.1 Balanus nubilus
GGGACTGGGACTGGGACTGGGACTGGGACTGGGACTGGGACTGGGACTGGGACTGGGACTGGGACTGGGACTGGGACCGGGACCGAAACGAGAACGGGACAGAATCGGGACGGAGGCGGGACGGAGCGGGACAGGGACGGAACGGAGGCGGGGCAGCGGGCACGCACTGGGAACGGCGAATGGAGGAATACCTGGCCGGAAACTGCCGCGACCAACCATAAACCCAAATACCGCCACCGCCTCGGCTGTCATCGCCGCCGCGAACACTGCGCCAGATAACACCGGAACGCAACGGGGACGCAGGCGACGTAAACAACATCTAGGACAGAGGCATCACTTGGGATACCTACCGGATAATGCTGAACAGACCGAGAAAGCGACAAATTTCGAAAGCAGCACTATAGGCTTACAGTGACCTTGTTCTCTGATATCCTTGATTTAACTTCTACTAAGAAGCACTAGGATCACCGCATGGGCAAGTACTGAAGTCACGATTGAAATCTTCCCTCGCTCTCTTCTGTAATTGAAATTCTGTCAAGGCAGCCAAAACTCCACTCAGACACCTGTTTCCCTCAGTAACGACGGTGTGCTCGCGGGGCCCGGTCCATTCCACACCGCACACCACCGCCGAGACCGCTGCGTTTTCAATTCCGTCTGATAAATGGCAGAGCAGACAGCGACGGCCTTCTCATGAATATGCCGCCGCGGCAGTCTGACGTTGGCCAACAGGCGGCGGAGGAGGAGGAGGATTGGGAGGAACAGGATGGAGAGGACGGGAGGAAGCAGTCTCCGTCAGCACCAAAACAGCTCAAGGGTCTTACAGGGGTTCACTCGTGATTCAACTCGCCCCCGTTTCATCCTGCGTCTAAACGCGGATCGACAGGACTCCAGTCGCCGGCTCATGCTGATGTTTTTGGTAGGGTAGGACCGCAATGAATCTCATTAGAAAGCTGGTTTGGGATTGAGCACGTTGCTATTGTATAACCAGCCAGACGCACCCATGTGCTCAGCTAGATCCGCCATATACCCAGCTCTGGTAGAAGGTATACAGCCAAATCTCACTTAATTCACCAACAACGTCGAGCCATCTCCCGGGGTTTCCCAACGTCCGATCTATTCTGATCTGCACTTGTGTTCATCTTGCATCCTCTCAGGTAAAACCCATGGACCCTTAACCGGGACCTCCAATACCGCTCCGCCCCGCCAAACCCGGCCCGGGCAGATACGCTCCGTTCACGTCACAACCACGTCCACTTCTTGATCACCTCCACGTCCCGACAACGTCCACGTCCCGATCACGTCCCGGCGGCCACCGGCGCGGTCGCGATCGCGGCCTCCCCGCCTTTGTGCCACCGAATTGCCGCGGTCAATTTGGAAGTCAGCAGGCGCCCCGCCTGCCGTGCCCCTCTATCATCAATCCCGCGCGGCCGGCAGCCGCCGACAATGGCGCAACGTTGTCCGGCCACAATGGCGCTCATCTCGGCGACAACAATGGCGCGGGGACGGCGCGGCCGGCTCCGGTTGGCCCGGGTGGGGCCGTGCGGCCCGACGAACTCGATCGGACCGCCGGGCTTCGGAGTTTCGAGACTATCTCCGAGCTTTAAAGTACGAGCTCAAAGCTCCAAACTGCTGAGCTTCCAGCTTCGGGTTCCGAGGTTCGAGGCAAGAGATTGGGTTCCGGGTTACAGGTTCTGGAACCAGAAGTCCAGCAGAGGAGATTGATCGGTGGGAAAATCCGTTCCGAGCCGGATTTCCTTCCAGCGTGATGCAGCCAGATGGTGAAGCACGTTAACTATGCAGGAGTGCCCCAGAGGTAAGCTGCAACTTGTGTCTACGACAATATTCTAGGTGTAGACTCTCCGGAGCCATGATCGCGAGTTCACAATGGGAACTTGCAGCAGCGTCTAACCCACGAGCTTGCACCATGCCTGCACCATCAAGGAAGTCCATTAAGTAAGTCCGTAACGGGAATCCACGCCGGAAGCCATTGGCTCTTTCCAGCAGCTCCGCGGCCACCAGCTGTGAGCCGTCGAAGCCACCCGAGCTGCTGAAGCTCCCGCTACCCTTTCGCCACCTGCTTGGTATGCAACCAGAGCGGGGGACATCTCGGTCGCCTTTGTTTTGCCACTGTCCGGCGCCGATAAATCATTAATTTCATGCATGGCCCTCCGATCGGTCTGCGCCGACAACAAAAACGCCCGCTAACAAAGCCGCAGCCGCCGCGACCGGCGCGCAATTCACCGCCCAGAAACAACACAAAGGAGCCAATATAAATGAAAATGTCTCCTTGGAGGCCGGCCGAGTAATGGCGGCGAGCTGTTTTAATGCGGCCGGCCGGGATCCTGACGAGAGGTGGCTCCGCGGCGGCTGGGGACGCGCCGGAAACGGCCGTGACCCGGCGACCGCGGGCCGCCCCCGAGCCGCCCCCTCACCTTGACCCTGGCCGCGCCATCGGTCACGCAGCCGGACATTACCATTTTTACTCCGGTAAATTGGAGTGCACACGGGGCAGAGCGCGCGGCGGCGGCTCGGCGGCGGTGTAGTGAGCGCCGATCACGCGAGCGGACCGCGCCGGGCCGGGCCGGGGGAGGCGACGGAGAGCCCTCGTTCGGCCGGCCGGGCGGGCGGCGACAAATGGGAGCGGGCACAGGTAATCAGGGGGAGGCGGGGGAGCCGGGCAATTGGTGATCAGCCGAGAAAAATGGCCCCGGTAAAAAGCCGCCGGCTACAAAAACACGTCGTCCCGGCGGCGCTATAACAATTTAGCCATAAAGCGGCCACGTACACCGCCGCTCCGCCGCCGCGCCGCCGTCGTGCGGGCGTCGTTGCCGGTCGGATCGCGCCGGTTGCGGCAGTATCGTATCGATGGTATCGCCCCTCGACCGCCCCTACTCCCGCCGCCCCTCCCCGCTCTGGCGAGCACACGGCCGCGCAAAACACGGCGGCCATCGGACGTTTTTACGGCGGCGCGGCGATGGGTGTTCCGTGCGGCGGCCGGCGCCGTCGTCCAGTCATCACCACCGCTGCATGGGTCGCCAATTAAAACATTCTAGCACGCTCCCCGGCACGACCGTGCTCGTCTTTTTGCGGGCGGGAGTCTTCTGAGGGGCAACTAGCCGCCGCCGTCACCGTTGCCGCAGCAGCAACGGCGGTGTCCACAACAGCAAAAACTCCGCCAATATCGGCTGCGGCTTCGCGGCTAACCGCACCGCGCCACGCCGAGGCAACAACCGATGAATAACTGGCGATCAATTCCTCGCCGCGACAGGCAATGTTCTAACGAGACACCGCGCAAATCAAATCGCGGTCGGGCGGCGGCGAAGGCTGATTAAGTGGAGCGCAGCCACAGATTCCGCAGCCTCTGCAGCCGGCTTCTGTTGTTAATTTGTATTCGCCAAATGAGGTGCAGCCCATTATGCCGTAATGGCATAACATCCATGGCCGTTTCAGCGGCTGTGCACTGCCCACGCGCGCTGCTTGCGCTGGAAATGGAAATAAATTACGCTTCAGGGATAGAATCGCGCAATAAATGGTGCCGACGAGACCAGCATAGCTAATGGGACGAGTTTAAATACATCACGCCCCTCTGAAAGGAATGCTATTGGCGAAAGGATTCCTCTCCGCAACAGCACGCTCTCGCAATAGAAATGCTTCGTCGACCGCTAATGTGCTGCAAAACGCCACAGAACAACGGCGCCAGTCAATGCACGTGCTCGTTTTCACCGGCCTCCTACGAGCGCACGTAAAAATAATCGCGCCGCTAGCGCCTCATGCACCGTTGCAGTCTCTAGCTAGCTTGCTGGTCAGTGTTGAAGTCTCCGCCACCGCGCCGGCCGGCCAGCAGTACGCGGGCTGGCTAGCCGGCTCCCGCCCGGCTTACACGGGCTGCCAGCCCAGACCCCGCGTCTCCACCAACCGCCACCGGGCGTCCGATCACACACCACGATACCGGCACATAAAAACATGCCTCGCCCGCGGCGACGACCACCACTGTGCAACTCCGACAAGGACACGGCGTCCACGGCGTCCACGTGAGGCGAGTACGGCTCCATTGAGCGGCTGCTGGCGCGGGGGTCGGGGGTCAGCCAAGGTCACTCGGCGGCACGAACCCCGCGCCGCACCCGCCGCCACCCACTGCACCAACCTGCCAGGAGCGGTCAGCCGGCCGGCCCGCCCTGCACGCTCAGTAGCGGCGGAGCGTCAGACCGATGCTCATCAACGCCGCTAATTAACTCATTTGGGGTGCATTCCAGCTGTGATCAGAGGGCGTTGAGCGGCGAGAGGCTGGTGGCTCGGCGTAAAACCGCCAATAATGATCAGTGCTGCGAAGTGAGGTAGCGCGGCGACAGCGTGCACGCGAACAATGGGCCATTATGGGCGGTGACGTCTCCTGGCAGTGTCGCTCGGTGTGGGGATCTTCGCAGAGCGCCGTGTGGTGCGGTGCAGAAGGTGGGGGGGGGGGGGGGGGAGTGGATGGGCGAACAGAGATTGGGCGAGTAGTCTACTCCACCCACCAGCCGATCCAAGTCTTCGGGCCAGCACACGCCAACAACACCGCCACAAATCGTTCGACAAGCAATTATCGAATCGAATAAAGAAGTTGGACCGAATTTTCCCAGCCATGGCTAATGAAGGTAGGAACAGCCGGTTCAAGGTATTTTGCCCGAATCGCCTCCTGCTCGAAACCGGTAGGCTGATCGAGACACTCTAGCCACCTGACTCTAAAGTGATAAAGGCCGCCGTCCCGCTGCTACGCTTTCAAAGGACCACAGAACCGGCTACCACCAACCCAACACCCTGTACACTGTCCTCCCTGACCAGGCAAAAACCCGTGCGGCCAGCCGAACCGGCCGCGGCAGCCGCTTACGATTCTGGATCACATAATCCCCGTCTGAATAATGGAAGGCCGACCAGTCGAAAGCCCGGCGAAAATCTACAAGTCACATCTCTCGCTCGGAACATAAAAACAGCCGCCGAGCCTCGCGCCCGCGCCGCTCTAATCTAGATTTTTATCTTTTCCCATTAATTCCTGCCTGGAAACAAGCATTATGACGGAGATCGATTGAACCACGGCCGTGTGATTTTCGCAGGGCGGTGCGTCTTCGCCAAAGCGGGCGCAAACGATTACCGCCTCTTCGTTGGTCGTGATCTTTGCCATCATCCCATGCAAAGGCAAACGACGCGTAAAAGCATTTTCAAAACCTCAACACCCACACCAAAATGTGGACCTTGTGAAGAAGAATCGAACAATACCAAAAACAGTTTCTTTTTACGTTGGTGAAGCGCTTCTACCTTTGCAAGACAGCACCGTACTGTCTGACCAGTGACCAGTGACCAGCACCCGGCGGCGGCGGCCGGCAGTTGGGGGCCGCTGAAGGCATCCCAGCGAGCCACTTGCAGCCGGTTCCCGGTAGGCCATTAGAAGCGGGCCGGCAGCAGCGGCCCTTTGTGCGCGGGGCCGGGGAGTGGCCGAATGGCGGCGCGGCACGCCAGTCTCGCGCCGCTACCGCCGCCCCGGCGCTGCAGACGGCCACGCCTTCCTTCGGGGATACCTGACAGCCCGAGCACCGTCAACCGTTCACCAGCCGACCTCGCCACCACCCTTCACAGTCAACCGACCTACTAACCGTACCGCAAATACCCCGACACCCGTCAACTATCCGGCCAATGCCGATCGACCCGCAACCACTCCGCCAATGTCAGCAGCCGCCAACCACCCACCGCCACGGGGTGCTCTGCCAGTTCTGTCTTCCAGTTAAAACCGTCCAGCCTACATGACAATGTACACGACTATCCACCGGCGGAGCCGCGCCGTCCCGCTCATTAAGACAGAGGCCGCCCGGCGACGGTAGTGCGTCGCGCCACGTCATATCTCGTCTCCACAGTGTCACTTCACGTCTCCACCGCGTCACGTCTCGTCTCCACCGCGCCAATTACGCCCGGCCGGCGCCGAGTTATGCTTTCCGCGCCAGCGACGTTCAGGGACACACCAGGCTGGACAGGTCCGTCGGCTACCGTCCTCCGCGTCCCGCGCCGGTCCGCCTCCTGCGTCTTCTCACTCCGACACCTCTCTTCCTCGTCACGGCTCTGCCTTCTCGCCGCGTATTTACAGCCTGATAGACACGCCACCCAGCTGAGCATAGTGCTGTGGACAGGCATGACATCACCCCGCATCCTCCGCGAGTCTGCAGCCACCTGCAGCCTCAGCAGATTCAGCGGCCTCCTCGATAGCCTCTGCAGCCAGGTGCTATAGCCTCCAAAACAGGAGCCTGAACTCAGCAGCAACAGCAGCCACGCGGTGCAGCAGGTGCTGAGCACAGGCTGTAAAGCTCAGCACAGCACAGCTCAGAAACAGCAGCACCAGCCGAGCACCAGCTGCACAGCACAGCAGCAGCAGCAGAAGCAACAACCTCTGCCGAAGCTTCCAAACTATTGCCTGTCGCGACTCGGCAGCGGCGCCAGCGGAGGCCGACAGCCGTCCAGGGGATGGATCATGAAGACAAACGTGTGCGGCGACCGGCGGCGGCACGACGATAGATGGTGTGTCCAACCAGCACCGGACGGGTGTCGGCGGCCAGCCGACGTCCACTCGGCAGCTGATAATACTCCAGCAGCAGCAGCCAGCTTGGCGGATCGACTGCAGACAGCACAGAAAGTCAGCAGCGGCAGGCAGGAGCTGCAGAGACACCGGATCATCCCCCGGAGTACGGCGCCGTCCCAGACAGACCTTAGAGACTTGAGTGTTTTGGACTGTGGCAAGCGCGCAGTCACAGTCACAGCTGTATGGAGTGCGTCTGTCCTCAGAAGCCCTCAGACGTTTCAGAAATCACCGCCTTACCAGCGCAAAGCAGTCTTGGCAATCAGTATGAAATTCGCCGGTCGCTTTGCATAAGTTAGGAAGTCACTCCAGATCACTTAGAGGCCCTCTGTCCTTTCAGAGCTTCCTGGCCACGGTGCCTCGAGTTGGTAAAGCCATGCAAGAAGTTCACAATCTGGGTTTCTCCAGACGGTAGCAGCAGAGTAGCTGGCAACAGCAGCAGCAGCAGCAGGGCAGAGCAGTCGGTAACAGCGGCTGTAAACAGCAGCAGCTGCTGCAGCTGGCCGGCCGGTCGGCAGCGGGCAGCGGCGGGCCGAATCCGATGTGTATCGGGCCATTTAGGCCATTTAACGCGGCCGTCGTACGGCGCTAATGGAGAGCGGTGCGGAGATGCGCGCCCCGATTGCCGGCCGGCCGTTGGTCGACCGCCCGGACACACACACAGACACACACACAGACAGACAGACAGACAGACACACACCGCGCCGGGCCCGGGGAGACGACAAACAACGGTACCGTGCACCGGCAAACAGGACCTCGGACACCTGCTGCCAGCCGACAACCCGAGACCCGGGAGATGGGAGGCGGGAGATGGGAGGCGGGAGATGGGAGACGAGAGACGTGAGATGGGAGACGGGAGCCGGGAGACGAGACGGGATACGGGAGACGGGAGATGGGAGACGGGAGACGAGACGGGAGACGGGAGATGGGAGACGGGAGATGGGAGCCGGGAGACGGGAGACAAGTGTGCGGATAATGGTACACAGGCCGCCTCGAAACACCTGCCAGCAGCGGCCTAAGACGATGGCAGACGGCATTGATCACTCAGGTAGGTAAAACCAGCCACACCTGGGTCAATAGTCTCACCGGAAACTTGGTCACGCTAGTGATCTTTGTGACTCGCACTGATGGCATCAGTAACACTGGCGACGCTGCAGTGTTTTGAGACACCAAAGGCATCGGGACCACCGCTCAGGCAAGTAATACCGGGAGAAATACTCAGTATGGTGCCCAATATAGTACAGGGACAATACCGGCCGATCTCCGGAAGGCAGTGACCATTGACCAAACAACGGTTTATCACGTGATGAGAACCGAGACTGACTCATCTGGAATGGTGGATGAATTGAGTCCAGGCTGTAAAGTGATTCAAACAGGTCCCGAATCCGTCAGGTCAAAATAGACTCGGAAACAGTGTCGGACGAAATCTGGGCCGATCTGAACGTAGTTTCGTTCAGGTTTCTTCGTGGTTCCAAGTTTGGAGCGTCCCGGCTTTGTGAGGAAACCGTTAAGTTTGTGCCGTAAATCCGCGGCATTGGGGAACGAGATGGCTAAAGAACCAAGTTGGCATGGGAAAACCGAGAGTGGGGAAGAGTCAGAACGGCATAAAACATGCAGGGCGTTGCAAATCGAGCCACGTCGGGATGGTCAGCTTGCCTAATGAACGTAATATATCCAGGTCGCGGTAAACGGCTTAGATTACCAGACAGAGGCGGAGCATGAGAACATCTCGCGGTCCACTCCTCTGTCTAACACAGAGGGCGAGGCGGAGCCTGAGAAACCCCTACATCCTGCTCCACCCGACATCTCGCACTATCTTGCCATCGCAAAAACCACCAATCGCGATAACTACCCGCAACGCAGAGTGCCAACAATAAATAACGCCCCATTTTAATTGAATGTGGCCATTGCCGGGATCGCATCAATGTTCCTACCCATGTTTCGTTATTTATATTCGCGTGTGGGCAGACGAAACCGCCAATTTCACTGGCGGCGTCCACCATACATCATCGACGCGATTACCGATAGCGTGCGTTTGAACGTTTATGTGAAAAATGCACTCTCACCGGCGATAACGCATGGGCCTCGCAGTTCTCGAGCGGCGCTCCGCTCGCCGCGCACACTCCCTTCCACGGCGATGGGCGCCGACCATATCGAGAGGCCAGGCTGGTCCAGAGACCGCATAAGGCAGCCACTGCCGCCCCGCTGCCGCCCTGCGCCGCCAGTGAGCGACGCCCAGCGCGCGTTCCATTAGAGTAACATGGCGCGTGTGACACTCTGCACCCGGTCACGACGGTGCGATCGACCATCAATCCTAGAGCCTGCAAACCTACCAAACTCCGCGAATAAACTAATCCAGCCCTAACAAGAAACTGGCGCCCTGCGCTACAGCCGACTTGGCAAGTCACCAGTCCGCTCGCCGCCCGCCGGTTCGGTCCCACAGGCCGGCCGGCGCCAGCGTTTTATCGCGCAGCCAGGTAAATTTTGACAGGTAATTGTGATGTCATAAAGGTCGTGACGGAACGTGACCAGAACACTAAGCGGCGACGTGAGGTCGGCGACCGGAGAGGGATGGTCAACAGAGGGTCGGGCCGCCCCTCGGCCGCCCCTGCGCGGGCCCCTGAGCCGCCCCTCTAGTCGACTACACCCTCCACAGGCACCTGAGAGCGTTGCGAAAAGTGAGGGGGCCAGTGAAGCATTAATCTCGTTTTGAGAGAATCCAGACCCCTTCGGCGACATCAATTTGTAGATTTGAGCTCGTCTTGTCCTAGACAACTTTTTGCTATGTTATATTTCATGTTTTTATATAGAAAGAAGTGAGTGAACGTGGTCATCTTACCCCCCCCCCCCCTCCCTCCCTCTGAAACGTTCCTATGCCTATGACCGTCAAGTAACCAGCTCAAAAACTGCCACCCAGCGTCGCAACCACCGACACTGGAATTTAACAGTTCCTGTAACCAGATGAGATCACGCCAGCCCGAGGCAACAGCGCGTCATCTGTCGTCATCAGCGCGGCCCCCGAGTTCCACGTACTGCCCACCGCACTGTGCCGATACACCGGCTGCTATTTTTCACCACCAAGCTGCTATGACAGCCAAACCACAGACGGCGAGTCAGCCGAGGCGTTTGCATATTCGTCTGCCTGGTGCAGAGTTCAGACACGGCGGCGGCGGCGGCGGCGGCGGCGGCGGTGGAGCCCGCATGCAGATGTGGTCGCTTCGCGTACAAAGTCCACATAGGTAGGCTGCGTCCCGCACTCAAGATGATGTCATTCGCCGGCCGCGCGGCACTGCGGCAGCTTCAGCTCAGGTGCGCTGTGCGCGACGAAACCCGGCGCAGCTCCACTACGCGCAACACGCTGCTCTTCCGGCTGCTGACTGGGTCATTCGGTTCCCCGCTCGGGTCAACATGAGAGACCCCGACTGTAAGCGACCGTTGACGCTAAGTCCCATAACCACCACAGTTCAGGCGTTCACAACCCTCTCCAGTATCCATACTCCACAATCACACCCAAAACTCATACCGACATTAGTGTCACCACCTCCTCGCCAGCTCTCCTTTCTCGACCGTCCCGACTTCTCCCCAGTCTTACCTCCTGTCTACCCCAACACCACCCTCACCATCTTCAAACCGTGGAGGGCACGCTCGGAGATCAGACCAGCCAGAGTGCGCCGCTCGCGCCCATCCATCAGGCCACTTCCAGAGCGCTAATTAAGATTTCCGAGCGGGCCGGGCGGCGCGCTCGGCTGCGCGCGCGACTGGCGTGGTCGGCTGATCGACGCCAGATACGAGTCGGCCGGCGTCCGATCGCGCTGTGCGTCCGACGGCCTCCATTGTGGTCCGTAGCGGGCACGCAAGCTGCCGGTATTTTCGGAATGTCTGCCTCGCTGGACACTCGATGGACATTGGACTAAGACAGAACGCGACAGCCTGCGATGGCGGTTCGGTTTGGCATCGGGTCTGAGCGTTTCTCGTGGTGAGGCGCGGGATTGAAATCCAGCATCCAGTGGTCTAACGGGCCGGCGGTCAGCGTCACGTTTAAGCATGACGTGAGCCAACGTTTGGCCCCCACTGAGCTGGCATGACGTTGCACCCAACATGAAAGGGACAAAGTGCGGCCGCCAGCGCAAATTCAACAACGAATGGCGGACGGCTGCGACGGCGGCGGTCGCCCATACATATGTAGACACTCGCTCCGCACCACCGGCGCTGGCCACACGGAAATCGGCACATCTCCAGGTGCAACGAACCGACCGACAACGAGACAAAGCCACGCTTCGTCATGAAAACCTGAGGATCATGATTTCCGAGGGTCGGTCGGTGTTGTATCATCCGCCACACACATCGACGACATGCGACCTGCGACCTGCGACCGGTGGCAGACGGGAGGTAGGCAATTCTCTGGGTCGCACAAAGAAGCCGAAGCCGTCCGGGAAGCCAGGGGGATCCCGGCGAGCCAGAGGGATCCCGGCGAGCCAGAGGGATCCCGGCGAGTCAAAGGACCCCGGTGATCCGCAGTGGTGAGCCCCGTGTACCCGGCGTGGCCGGTGCGGCGGCCGTTCCATCACCCGACGACAGCGAAAGGCTGCCTCCCGGTGCGCGCGGCGGGTTCGGGAGGCGCGGGAGGCGCGGTAGCCGCGCCGCCGGCCGGGGCGGCTGCCCCCGCGTGTCCGGCTCCGCTCGCCGCTGTCGCGCCACGTCCGCCGCACGCCGCGCAGACAGGACAATCGCGCCGCACCGCGCCGCTTCACGCCGGAACAAAGCTGTGCCGCGTCGAGAGACACATGCTGTGCGAGGGCGGTCACCAAGCAATGGGCGGTTACAGGCGAAAACAAACGGGTCACCGGGTTGGAGACTTTCCCGATTATGTCCGTGTGGTAATCGCTGCGGAGGTCGTTCCAAGGGTTGATAAAATTTCACGCCCGACATCGTCAATTCACCATGAAGCGTAACTGCACGATTTCACCATAGTTGCCGATCGTGACTCGTATAGCTAAAAGCGGCCAAAACGCATCCCTACGCACATGTTGTTCCCATGGTAACGTCTAACTCCACACACAAACTGTTCACCAGCCTCCAAAACCTTAATTCCGCCTCTTACGTCACAGCGACACCGCCTTTGTTCGCGCGGAGACGGCGGACCATCCACGGGCAGCGGCGCAAAACAAGGCTATTTGAATGACAAGCAGCGTCAGTTATTGTTTACAAGGCCCCATGCGCGCCTATCGGCCGCTGAATTGGTACAGGTCGCGGTCAGGTGCCTTCCGGACCCAGATAGGGCCGACAAGACACGAACAGCGTGTACACGGCGAACAACGCAGATAGATACAACTGCAGGTCGGCCAATCAGCAACAGTGCACAAGTGCAACAGTCATTCAGATAAGACGGGCACTCAGGCTGTTGGGTTGTTCACTGTTTAGTCCAGCTGCAAATTGCAACTGCACGAGTAACTCTCACGAGAGACAACTCAGTTCGGACTGTCTAAGACAACATAACCATAGCAAGCGAATCAAAACAAAGCGAGGGAAGCCCGAGAGGCCCCGCGAATCGCGACTGTCTCACCAAACAGCGCAGGAGAGCGCCGCCTTCAGAGCCAGCCGGAAAGAAGGACATTCAAATTCCGGCGGCCGAACTCAGCGAGCGGCGTTTAAAAAGAGGGGCGGGAGGCCGGAGCTGTAAGGCGGAGTTCACACTGACGGTGTCGGAAATCAAAAGGCATCTGCCAT
The DNA here is from genome assembly GCA_031763405.1 of Balanus nubilus. Classification (NCBI taxonomy): domain Eukaryota; kingdom Metazoa; phylum Arthropoda; class Thecostraca; order Balanomorpha; family Balanidae; genus Balanus; species Balanus nubilus. The sequence continues at coordinate 12,326 of JARFNZ010011127.1, forward strand.
TAATCACTTAATCGGACACCCGCGCGACGGATCAAAGTTGAATTTGGTTTATAAAATTCGAATTTTGAATTCAAATTTGACAAACCAAATTAAACTTTGATTCGTCGCACAGATGTCCGGTAGAGTGACTGAGGCTTTTGGCGTCCGCCACCCTCAGTATGAACTCCGCTTCACACGACGGACAGGACCAATACGACTGACACGCGAAGCCGCCTCAATGGGTCTGTTTGGCCGGTAGAGCGGCCGGATTAGCGCTGCTCCCGGCCCGTCAGAGCTGCCGGATTAGCGGCGCCGCTGAGCCCGGCAGAGCCGCCGGAGGCACGGACACGGACGAGAAGCTTTTCATGTGTCGGAGATGGCTTTACGTCGCGGGCACAAGACGGCCGGCCACTTACATCGACGGCTACAAGGCCCACCCGCAGAGCGGGGTTCCAGGCTAGGAACGTTACCCGGCCAAGTCTAAACGAGGCTAGCATAGGGATGCAATAATATTTTGCGTCCAAAGTTATGTGATGATTGAAGAAACGCGCCGCAATTAATTTCGGTGCATAAAGTACCGCGAAAAGATAACGGCGATGTAAACAAGAAATGAACCATAATAGCAACCCCCATAAGAGGACAATGACCCCTCCGGACGCAGACCAAACACCCACCCCACCATCATTAAGTCACCTCAACTAACGCATGATCTCATCACGCCTCATCAGCCCGCGCGAGAGGCACGTTCGCACAACACGGCACGCTGCGACGGCACACACGGGAAGGAGTCGACTCCTCCCAGCACGGCAAACACTAAGACCAGTGACGCTGACGCGGCCAGCGCCGGGCCGCGACACCGCACCCGACACAGAGTCCTAGAACTGGCGGGTGTCCGACACGTCAGCGCCAGGTCGGCACGGAGACTGGGGATATCCGGCTAGACGCAGCGCCGGACCGCTAACCATTCGGCAAACACTGCTAACATAAGTGCGCGGGGTTTGCAAGCGCCGTGGCTGAACAAGCAGACTGGTTTGGGTGAGCTGCGAGTGTGAATCAAGCCTGCGGAAAGACTACGCCGCCAATCCTCATGAAAAGCGAATACTTTCATACGCAATTAACAATCACGCAGGCCTACATAGCGATAAACATTTCTGCAACTCTACTTTCTAACGACTCCAAAATGATGGTTTAACAACCAAAAGAGGTCCCACACCACATATGTCTCGAATTATCAGCTGCATCACCATATATCCCCACATCGAAGCGCGTCTTCGTCGTCCCTAGGACCTCAATGCGTCCCGCATACCACCAGCCCCACCTTGCTCGTAAGCTCAGACACTTCCCGTTCAACAGCAAGTCCCGGTATATCAGTCTGCACTCTTACAGACTAACTACATCGTACTCACCGTCGTAGAACGCCGCCGAGCAGGGAGGCGTTGAGGCACTCTGGCGCTCCCAGTCGCCGCTGCACCTCTCCCACCGTCACCTTGTACTTGGAGGTGGAGCTGAGGAGACTGAGCCGGCCGGGCACGCTACAGAACACCTCGGTCGGTGCCATATCTCGCTTCAGACCTGTGGTGAGCCGGCCGTCAGCCGCCCGCCCGGCGAGCACGGCCGCTGGTGTGCCGCTGCTGGCGCCCGGGGAGCGGCGAGCCGGTCGGGTTGGGTTAGGACCCGTCAGGGTGGGAAGGTCGAGTGAGGATGGAAGTCAGGGTGTGAGAGGTGTTGGGCATCAGGGTGTTCGGTTCAGGTGTCCTGAGCATCGGAGGCACTGTCGGAGACCCACCTGCGCAGTATGCCGCCCATCAGCGAGGCGTTGAGGCACTCTGGCGGCGAGAGCCGGCGTCGCACCTCGGCGACGTTCACTTTGTACTTGGAGTTGGAGCTGAGCAGGCTGAGCCGGCCCGGCACACTGCAGAATACGTCCGAGGGGTGCGTGCCGCCGTGCAGCAGCAAGTCGTCCACCTGGCACTTGAGGCCTGCAAACGTCCCGCGCCGACGTCAGGGACGCGCCGCCGCCAGACGTCGGCGGACGTCGCCCATGAGCCGCCAACGGCACGACGCCGCAGGGCAGACAACAACAGGTGCACACCTTGGGAAATGTTCGAATTTGTGCTGAAATAATCAGCTCACGGGAGCGATCCTTCCACCAAGAACTTATGAGAACCAAAGGTCCATAAGCTTTTGACAAAAGATGATCTCCGTGCGCTGCTCATGAAAACACGAATTCAAATGTTCCAAATTTCCGCACCGATTTTTGCCCTTCCTTCCGCCCCACTCCAGTGATCCAGGTTCAAACAAGAGAATCAACTAAAAACGACCGTGGCAAGGGTGGTGCTGAGACAACAAAACGGGAGGCCGCGAAGGGAAACGAATACGTGCTCAGGCAGGGTGCATTGTCGGCGTAGGATCAACTGTACGCTCTGAAGCTAGTGTCGGTCACTTAGACACAGCCACGGAGGGTAGGTCGGATCGTTTGACATTCAGGCAAGTCAAGGGTGTCCAATGTCTATGTCCAAGCCAGAAATGCGTCCGTTTACCAGTGTTGCTTGAGGTCAGGTTGCAAGCATTAAGGGATAATACGGTATGTCAGGTTTGTACAAGCCATATAATGTGCGTACACCAATATAAGTTAGTAACGTCAAGGGTCCGGATCAAGCACGACGAGGTCAGTCATATTCGGGTAAAGCCAGAAGCATTCGAGTCGGGTCATTTGGCTCAGGTCAAGTCAGGTCGCGTCAGGTCAGATCAGCTCAGGTCGGGGCGGGTACAGTCCGGTCGGGTCGGAATCACAGGATGCATGCATCGGGTTAAGTCAGGTTAGGTCGGGGCCAGTAGTCAGGTCTGCTCTGATCCGTGAAACTTCAGTATTTCTAGTCGTTCGACAAGTCATGTCTTGGATGCGTCCTGTTTAGTCCATTCAGTCTAAGGCGAGGAACCTAAACACCTTTGTCCAGTTCAGGAATCGACTTCAGCCCTGCCCAGAAGCCTGCCCGGTCTCCACACCCCATCGCTGCCTTCCGTAGTTCGCTCCAGCACTTCGGACCACCGCTCCTCTGTGGACCACCGCCTCTGCAACACCTCTCGGCGAACCCTGGGCGGACTCGGCACCCCACACCCGAGAGCACCCGGTACCTGTCGCACCGTACCCGGCACCCGAGTCGGTGAGCCGGGCTCACCCGCGGCGCTGACGTCGAGTGCGCCGCGATCAATCCCCATTAGTGCCAGCGTGCAAACCAGCCGCGCAGCTCGGCGGCTTGTCGCCGGCGCCCACGCCGCCGCGGCCCGCCACAACGCGCTGCCGAGAGAGCCATGATGACGGCATCGCGGGAACAGAGCCGCTGTCTTGTCGGCAGCATGCCGCCTGGTAACCAGCCGGCGGTGGTCACACGGGTGCACACTGCACAGGCTTCGCAGGTTGTTTCACCGAGTGAGCTACTTAGTGACCGCTCAGGAAGGATCGCAAATCAGCGAGGCTATTCGACAATCGGGACAAAAATATTCTTAAGAAGCCAGTGGAATCTGGCAAAAGCCGTCTTGACTTGCCACTGAACAGTCCATACCCTCCAGGCTCCGACGGAGGGCAGTGTTCATTACAGCCCCCAGTTTTTACTCCACTTGTGCGAGCGCCCATCCTGGACACAAAGACCGCTTTTAGGGTAATTGCGGCCCAGGATAAACGCCCACCACCACGAACAGGTGCGTCCACCGCTTGCACTCCACCATCGCCGAAGCCGCTGAGACGAAAATGACGACACAAAGTCAACTTCGCGTGCCGACGTGGCGTTCTAGCGGCGAACTCCTTTTCCGGAACATCAAAGCCGCGTCCCATCGCCACAAACCCCAGCAGTGCCAACACCTTCCGGAAATGAGCTGCAGATGATCGGAGATGAGGCGCGGCCCGCACTCCACGCCCGATCCCATCAGTGACGGACGCGAAATGAACCGGCGAGTTTACTGCACGCCGCGGCACCGATTCATCGCGATCCATCCCGATCAAGTGAGATCCAGCGTGATCCAACCACCTGCGGCTGAACCACAGGCTAGATAACTGATTTACAGACCACAGCAGCAAAAATGGAGCCGCGATACGGCCACCCTCTAAACGAAAATCGATCTCCCCTCGGCGGTGACGGCGGTGGCGAAATCAACCGCGACAGCTCGCCACTTTGCATCGGAACTAATTTGCCGACTAAAGCGACGCGTCAGTTGTGTCGATCGCGGCACGGGGTGTCACCAGTTTCAGACGCATCTGTCGTGGACCCCCTCCCGTAACCACTCAGGGGAGGGGGACCAAGGTCTGCGGCGGAATAAGAGTGATTTGAAGTGCTCTCCAGGGGCGCTAACAACTGTGCCTGCACAAAAGCCCCGCCGTGATGGGGAGATGATTGAAATAACGCTGTGGGACATAAAAACCGAACTGACAATAGGTTGTTCTGAGAGTATTACGCAAACTAAAGGAGTGGTTGATTTTTTGGGGTGACGAGAAGATTGATCGATTACAGCAGACTCCGAATGTGGCTTACGTTGAGTACCTACTGGAGTAAAACAAAACGATGCACCTTGAAAGAAATGAAGAAACAATAAAAAAAAACACAACATGGTGACTTGCAGCTTGTAGAATAACGTCAAACGGAAAGGATTTAAAATCCAGTGATGTCACTAAACGCTTTTAGAACAACGTCGAAGCGAATCACAAACATTCAGGTGGACGACCGATCGCATTTCTTCCCTTCGCTGACTTGCCTGAGATCGATGTGCATGTAGCCACGCAATTATAAGAACTAGTGTTGATGTGGAGTCTGGTAGCTGGGGTCTGGAGAACTCGGCGGGCATTCAGGAGAGGACGTTCGGTGCGGCCTCCCAGGAGCGGAGGCCGGTGACGGATCAGGAGGGATCAGGGGACGGCACAGGAGCCGGACGCAGCAGAGAGACACCAAGCGGCCAATCATCACAACAGGCATGCCATGCGCGCAATGTACGTGTGCGATTGTGCTGTTTAGGCTAACCGCAAGAACTAACAATAAAAAAACGACACGGAACGGCTTTACTTGAAATGATGCAAGTCAAATGAATGAAATATGGGTGACTCATGCGCAAAGGACAAAGAATCACAAACAACAAAACGAGTTGCAATGAAAAACGATACGTATAAAAATAATTAATAGCTAAGCAAACGATGTTTGTCAATAAATAATTTATTGAATGCAACACATGATCACTGCTATACTCCAATATGATTCAAAAATATCTTTATAATCTTTTTAGAGTGATATAAAGATAAAGTTTGTGATCGCACACAAGTTCACTGATAACAAAAGCAACATGGGCTCGATTCACATTTACAGGAATAGCTTGTTTGATAGTGTAGGCCCCATTGGATCGGGCCCACAAGCCCGGAGACTTACCGGGCTCGCGTTTTATAATAGTCACTTCACCTGGGAATGAATCGCTGTCGATGCCGATTCCCTGTAACAAAGGAGAAGCAATGTCAGGTGAGCTATTTGAGACACAGGTCACAAGTAGTGTGATAATCTGTTGAGCTGATGTGATGATGGATGAGAACAAGTGGACCAATGTCAGCAAAAACTAAGTGACTTCAAAATTTTGCATTGTTACACCTATTCAAATATTGCAAATGGACAGCATGCTTCAGGAAAAGGGAACATCACAAGGGGGAGAAAGGAAGGATACCAACCGGCAATGATAAAATGTTCCAACTCCCAGCCAAGTTCTTTTTGATAGGTAGGTAGAGGGTATTGTTTTCAGCAGGGAATGCTGATGTGCTTTCAAATAAAATAACTTAACATGTAAATGCTTAATGTCAGTAGATTCATAGAAACGTTTATCTAATCTATCCCTCTCTACCACATTTTTCACTCCACTCCAACAGCATATATGTTATCTCTAGCAGATCCAAGGGGATGAGGAAGGGGCTTTAGCCCCCAAAATTGCCTAAAATCAACCAAATTTGACAGATTTTCTTATTTAGGAGACCTGATAAGCTTTTACTAAGGAACATCTGTTTTAAATAATCTAATAAGGTACAAGGAAGCCAAATCCAAGGAGTTTTCCAAATTTAGTGAAACATCTTGAAATTCAGCCCGCTCCAAACAACCTGCAGTCTCCATTCTGGATCCACCAATGCCTGTTATCATTTCACCTTTAAAGTAACTTTAAGTCATTATAACACAAATATAGTAACTTTAACCTGATTATAACACAAATTTAATTTTTGAAGCTGAAAATGAATATCAGTCATCTATGCACAGGTGTGTGTCCAAGTTTAAATAAGATGCAAACTCAGCCAGCCATAAGAGTAGGTAGCTACCCAAGACTTCAATTTCAAGTTGAATTTAGCACTGTGTAAAATGTAATACATAAAAAGTAATTACCCATCTCAGTTGTTCCCAGGATAAAATGCGTCTAAAATAAAAACGGCAAGAAAAATTAACCAACTTTGCTATAGCAAGTTTTTTCTCTAAAGCAAAGACTTGATGTCATGTTATCATTGGATGACACCTAGGAATATGATTGCCACCAATTCAGTAATACAATACTGATCACTTACATTGAAAAGCCACCAAGCCCCATAAAAATAGGTTTCAATCTACTCATGAGAAACACATAAGTACGCAAATAAAACCAAAGGGTGGTAGGAAGGGAAATCAGTAAATGGGTAACATCAAAGCCTGAACTCGGACTTGCTTTAACATCTCACTGATCATGCTTGGCAGATATGAAATGGAGTCATCAGTGTAGTGGAGTGGAGTCAACTACATATTGAATGGCATGAAATGTTTGGCATTGGGAGCTGCCCAAAGATACAACAGTTCACTCTATTGGTACTGTAAACATCTTGAGACAGCCACCACACAACTTCACTTCATGTAAAATAGGTTCATACTCAGCATGGAACAACAACTTAATTTATTTCACAATAAATTAGATACAAATTGAATAAAACTGTATTAAAAGTTGTAAAATGTAATGCAAATGCATTTGATATCAAATAAACCACTGTACAATACAAAAACAAATCAAAATAAACATGAAAACACCATTGCCAAAATATGAAACTTTGACTTGATCAGTGGGCAAAAATCCTTATCCTGAAGATCTCGTGCCATTGACTCACCAGGACAAAGTCCCTTTCATCATCAGAATTCATTTTTAATGAAATAACTTCCATATCTAATAAAATTGACCCAACACATATAATACATGACACCTGTTGATCTACTGTTTATCCACACTCTCAGCGTAGTACGCCGTATTGGGAGCATCTGCGCCATAGTTGGAAACATAAACAAATCGTTGCAGCTAAAATAGCCACAAATGCAACCTACGTTTGCGAGCCCTCCGCTCTGTCGTCCGGGAACCCGTGGAATACCCGACATTTTGGAGTCGCTAACCAGGATCGGCGCAACAGGGAGGGGAGGGGGGGGGGGGGGGACAAGAGTAGGTATGTTTTTGCCCCCGCATATTTGACCTCCTAGTAAGGGGGCCTCCGAAGTTTGTACATCGAAATTCAAGTTTCTTCTCCGAATTCAGCCGCCTGATTTTGATGTCGAGGCGGAAGGTTTTGAAAAATGATAAAACTTGGAGAAAAAAGATGCTAATAATGCGCCTTCTATAGGGGCCTCCGGAAAATATTGCGGGGGCTTCAACTCCAGGGGAGCCTTCTATGTTAGGAGGCGGGCTCCCACAGAAAGGTCCGCCACCGCTAGACGAACTCCGCGGTGCCGCACTCGGGGCTAATAGTGTTTTGAGGTCCGACTCTGGATGTCCCACAATTAATTCGAATTCAATGTTTTTAGATGAGCGTTTGTATGGTGAAGGACATATCGTGCATCCACCAGTGATGCTCGACTACTGGCTTCATTAAAACGCCTGGATAGGTACGAAGGTAGGTGCCTAGGTTTGCAATAATGTTCGCAATTAGCGGCGGCTTCTAGCCTTCTACAGCAGGTGAGCAAGATTCGTTTTCGTTATTCCTTTGGAGGTCAGTGCCGTCTTTCGTTTGGGATATTATGCGAGTGGTGTGTTCCCGAAATTTGAAAAATGGCAAGTAGGTAGGATTTCGAGTCACTGCATAGTGAGTATTGCAGTTATAAATATATTATCGCATTGCAATTTGGGCCTGAACAACCAACACATAGGTATGTTTAATGTGGAAAGAAATGGGCCATGTTTTAGCCGCATTGGCTAAATTGGATTACAATATTCATACCTCATAGTTACTTGGCTCATATTCCCCGAACATGAAAGGACCTGGACGACCCCATACTTTTTGTCCCGCTTCACAGTCCCACCCAACACCCATCACTCCCCAACAGTGAACACGGTCGAAAACGCACCGTTTTATCAGCACCCGAATCGGCCGTCCAGGGAAATAAATCAAACAACTAATGATGTACGGGCCACTGTTATCGGCCCAGTAGGGTACGGGTGCCGCCTCGTCGCCATATTGGGCCAGCGGTCATACATCTTCAGCGCGATCCACGCCGCGATTGCCGCGCGCTCTCACGCTGCCGCAAAACGGCGGCAATCGGCGGCTGACGCGCGCAGATCCATCACGGGGTACTGTCAGCGGGAGCGCCACACGCGTGACACGCGTCACAGCGTCTCCGTCGGCAGCGAGGAGACGGCGGGGACGCGCAGAGTCCGGTGTAGGTAGGTATTATGTATGTACCTACGTAGAGTCACGTATGACGTATTGTGAGTGGCACACGCGCTTCTCGAGACGTTGCGACGACGAAAAATACACGCGAACCGCTGACAAATGAAATATGGACATGAAATGAACTAGGGGCGGCCATGAAATGAACTAGGGGCGGCCATGAAATGAACTAGGGGCGGCTGCAGCCCTGGCCTTGAGGCCTAGGGGAACTTAGCAAAAGTACCGAGGCTGCTCTAAAAGGGCCCTCGAAAACACATTTCCCGGATCCCAGAGAACCTATCCCAGCCTCCAGAGAGCCTATTTTGACCCCCCCCCCCCAACCCCCGGTGGTCCTATTCTGCCTCTAAAGAGCCTATTTGCCCACGAGGAGGTTCACTTTGGTCTTGACCATTTTTGCCTGGGCCCGAAGGCCTTGGGGACCTCCTCTGGAATGAGCTGACTGACAGTATCCGTTGACCAGCCAGAATATGGCTCGAGGCCAGTATGGGACAACGTGAATCATACTGACGGGTTTAGTGACGTGGATGGGGACTCCAGTCATCAGTAAGCAGGACCAAGTCATCTGACAGACATACATCGCATTCATCCCAGGTGCGGCCGGGGCCGGACAGTCCCGGACTTTACTGGATTTACCAGAGACATTCAGGCCCGAAACAATTCCATACATCCCAATAAATCACTTGGCAAATGTAACTTCACTGTTAGAGACCCGTGGCCGCACTGGTCCCTCAGATGCGGTGATCTATTGCCATCGTTATCCTCAGGTAACCGTCGATTCCTGTTGTTGTTCATTGTTGTCCGTAGTTACCCATCTTTTTAGTCCTTTTCCCCGACGTTCATCGTTGTCTTCTGTTGTCCCCCGCTGTCCCCCGTTGTCCCCCGCTGTCCCCCGTTGGCCCCCGTTGTCCCCCTTTGTCCCCCGCTGTCCCCCGTTGTCCCCCTTGTCCCCCGTTGTCTGTCGTTGCCCTCCGTTATCCGCCGTTGCCCTCCGTTGCCCTCCATTGCCCTCCTGATGCCCGTTCGGCCCCAGCGCGTCCGCCGCTGACGCAACAGGCTGACGGATGGCCGCCGTCAGCGTCACTGCCGCTCGTCATTGATTTTCTGATCACAAAACGTATGCCTCGTGACAGATCGGCCCGCCGCGCCTCCATGAATACAGAGCCGGCCTGAGGGCTGAGGACTGAGGACTGTGGACTGAGGAGGCTACATCCCGCCACCGGCCACGGACGCACGATCTCACAACGACGCTCAGGGAACACCCACCAGCAGGCAAGGTAGGTATAGGTACCGACGGTGGATGGCGCCTATTGCTCATAGCGAGCAGAGCATAGACGAGATGGCTGTGAACTACATTGGAAGTGAAGTTTCACAGCTTGGGGTGACTATCTGTATTACCCCCCGAGTCCAACACAGCCCATGACCATCCACTGCACGTGTACAATTACACATGCGCCATAATCTAAATTATCCGGGCCATAAAACCATCTCAGATATTAAATGCCTCAGTTGAGCCCATCGCACGTCTGATAATCGTCCCGTGAAAGAGGTCCTTACTCGACGCGGGGCGGACGCGGGATAAATACGGCTCCTGCAGTGATAAACACAGCGGATGACCCGGCGCGTCGGCTTAGCGCCGGCACAACAGGCTCGCCCATCATCTCCCATTGCGAAAGTCGCAGTTTATGGTGTTCTGGCGCGGACGGTCGCGGACGGGGCCAGCTGCAGCTCCGCGCGCTCTCTCCCGGGTCAACGGCGTCAGCGCGACCGCTTGTAATACGGCGATTCATGGCGTCATAACCGCCGCGGCGCTCCGATTGTCAGTCGATAAAGCGGCCGCCAATCAGCGGCGGCGCAGCGCGCTGGCAGCGCTCGTAAACCGGGCCGAACAGCGGCGCCGGGGCCGCGCCGACCCGGTCCAGGCTGGAGTGCCGGAGTTAGTGCCCGTTGCGCAGGGGGAGGTATGAAGCTGTCACAGCGCAGGACTGCAGCCGAGAGGGCTGGGTCTGGATGGTACTAAACCGGGAGAGCATCGCTCGACAGGTTATATGTTGCTGAACATTCCTACCGCCGCCGCCATCATACCGTGTCTCCTTTGATAATTATTCAAATAATTGATCCTAGGGATGCCGCACCTTCTATCCTTTCATTTAAGTCAAATCAAGACTTTAACATCTAGCTTGACATTCGTTAGTATCCTGGGTGCTGGTATCCAACGGAGTCCCGTCTCACCTTGTCCGGACATCAGCATCCACAGTTTAGCACCTGCCAACCGTGAACTCGTCTGTCCTTGACTCTATCTCCCAGTCTCTCCCCCTCCTCCCCGAAAAAGGCACTGTCCGCGCACATGCACCGGCACCGAACCAGCCGTCCTCCCCCTATCATAAAGATCAACAACCGTAATTTTGCCTCATTACGCAATAAAAATATTTGTAGCAGTCCGAGGCGAGGCGTCATTAGCAATAAATTGCCCGTCCGAGCGAGCACCAGCATAACGAAGAGCATACAGCGGCGCGGTAAGTGGCGCCTCGCACGGAACGTTCCGCGGCATCTCGCGCTTGGTACTGCCGCCGGGCGCTCCGCCGGCGTCCGGAGACCTGCCGTTGGCGTCCGGAGACCTGCTGAAGACTTGCTGTTGTCTCCACCAGTCGCCGCAGCCGCCGATCACGGCTCGTCTTCCGTGCAGCACGCCTCTCCGGCAGCGGCTGTACCTCGAACCCGCTCCTTTACTGCGGCGGCCGCCGCCACCGCCGCTGCGGCCGCTGGCGCCGCGAGCAATGGCGCCCGGGTTTCGCCCACAGTATTGTATTGGAAAACGTTCGCGGCCAGTTACATTAGGCTAATTATAGAGGCACGGTATGCCGGCCGGCCGCTTAGGGCGGTCGTAATCCTGGCATTACTATCGGCTAATACCGGAGGAGGGAGGCTGACGGCACGGTGCAGGCTACAGGGCGCGGAGAGCCGAGAGCCGAGAGCCGAGAGCCAAGAGCTGAGAGACTAGAGCCAAGAGCCGGTCCGAGAAACGAGAGACGAGAGGAGCCGGAAACTGAAAGCCGAAAGCCGAAAGCCGAGAGCCGAGAAACGAGAGATTTGAGAGGAGAGCCGAGAGACGAGAGACGGGTGACGAGAGACGAGAGACGAGAGACGAGAGACGAGAGACGAGAGACGAGAGACGAGAGACGAGAGACGAGAGACGA
>JARFNZ010011128.1:0-14753 GCA_031763405.1 Balanus nubilus
GAGAGTTTCTACGTCGCTGGGGAGTGACACACCATGTCACGTCCCCGCACTACCCTCAAGCCAACGGTCATGCCGAATCATCAGTCAAAGCCGTCAAGCGGCTGATCCAAAAGAGTACCGTCAGCGGCAACCTGGACTCTGACGCCTATGCCAAGGGCCTGCTGGAGCTTCGCAATACGCCACGCCCCGACGGATGATCTCCAGCAGAAATACTCTATGGCCACCCACTCCGTACAATGGTGCCCTTCCACCACAAACGCTTCGCCGTCGCCTGGCAGGAGCGTGCAGACGAGTGTGATCGACGCGCCCAGCTACAGGCGCAGAAGGTCACAGCCCGCTATGACGCCACCGCTCATCCACTATCTTCTTTGAAGATAGGCCAGCACGTCTGTGTGCAACACCACGCTACTGGTCTGTGGGACTGCATCGGCACCATCGTCGCCATCGGCCGCCGTCGGACCTTCCTGGTCAAGATGCCGAGTGGACGTGTCCTGTGGAGGAACCGCAGGTTCCTGCGTCCATGCCACTCGCTGACACCGGTCACCGAACGACCAAGCCGCGCTGCGGCCTCCTAGCCGACGGGGCCTGACCAGCCGGACCAGCCGGACCACGCCAGAAACGCACCTTGCGTTTCTTTGACGAGGAAAATCTGCCCCGACGCGGTAACCGTATCCGGTACCCACCTCCAGTGTTTCAAGTCGACCCCGCAAGCGGTCTTATGTGTAGAAATAAAAAATTGTGCCGCCGCGGTGATCAACTGAGGGGGAGGTGTGATATTAGCATCTGCATTGCCTATCTGACCGTCGTATGCGCCGTCCCGTATTCCACCTATATGCGCCGTCCTCGTATCGGCCGACCGTACTCGGCCAGCTGTATCGTGCCCTGCGGGCCTAGCGCCGGCCCGCTGGGTCAGTGTGCGCTCGTCCACGCCCGAGTGTGTGCGTGTCGACGCTGGGCTAATATACCCTTTGTGCATCTCCGCTATCTGGACAATGGCCTGAATCCGGACGCTTCACAACACAACAGTACCTTCATTATACAGTTGAGAGCACTAAGACTGAGTTTGGTCCCGGAGCTTTTTGCGGTCCTTATATCCGATAAAGCGAAAACGAAAGCAAAATTTTGACCTTTGACCTGACCTTGACTTTACATTTAACCTCCGGCCTGAATTTTTAGCATCTTTTAGCATCTTAGCACCTCAAAATTTTAAGCATGATTTAGAAGCATCTCGTGGAAAGCTTTCGAACGCCGCCTCGCGGGTCTAGATACAACCATTGGTTCTCGAGATAGCAGGGGAGGGGGGGGGGGGGGGTCGGAATCGACCCCCCAGGCGGTCGTGTATAACGAAATAGCCCAGGCGGTGCAGGATTAACCCGTGCCCCGATAGGCTATTTCCGACCCTTGCCCGCCGATAGGGGGGGGGGGGGTTTCGCAGTTTCGTCCTCCTAAGATCTCCGAAACTGCTGCGTCGATTAAAAAAAAATCAAACGGCATTCGATAGCCCTGTACACGATGTTCCGAATAACATGCGAAATTTAATTCTGAGGTCACTTATAACATCACAGTTCAGGTCAAAGTCCCAAATTTTTTACCGTTCTCGCTGGTTGGTATTTCCGGGCAAAATCGTGATACTGAACCCATAAGAAGATAATAGATCGGCATTAATCGTGTTCTTGACACTTCCAAGTACCATGATAAGCCTATGGAAGTGATAGGTCAGGTCAAGGTCATCCGAGGTCACGAGGTCAAAAAGGTAAAACTGCTGATTTTGGTTATTGGGAGTTGTAATACATGTTTTGGGGTCAGTTTTTTGTCGAGAACGCTAAAAAGACCCACAAAGGCGGCGGCGGGTGTCGCGTGGGCCGGTGCAGGGGTTGGCGGTGGGCGGCGGCGGGTGTCGCGTGGGCCGGTGCTGTACCTCCGATTGTTTGTGTGCGAGTCTTGGCCCATGCAGTCGGCCGGCCCGACGGTGGCTATTTGTCAGGACAAGGCCGGCCGTCGGCGGCGGCGGGCCGGGTGATTGAAGGGCCGACAGCAGCGGCAGAGGAGCGGCGCACGCTGCGGCCAGAGCCCGCTCCGCTCCGCTCCGCCCGGCCAGCCGCCCGACAAGGTAACGGAGGCACCTCCGCCCCGCCGTCCCGCCGTCCCGCCACCCACCACCGCCTCAGGCGGACACTGAGCCCGCACACGGTCGCCGCCGCTCCGGACCCGACGCCCACAGATAAGTCCCGCTCAATTAGAGAGTGATGTGACCTGTATGACCTCACTTAGAATAGCTCAGTCCCCATGGTGCGTGAGGTTCTTAACAAGCGCAGTGGAGGGAGGAGGTGTGAAATCGTCCCCTCCGAATTTTCGAGCATAGCGAAAAAGGCGGAGCGCAGCGCCTTCGTCATTAGCATACCTGTCTAGAATTAAATCCCACACAATGTGTCAAAGTCTTGACTTTGAGTCAGGTCACCAGGTTAGGTCAAAGTACAAAATTGTGAAATTGCCACTTCTTTAGGTTTGCGTTTGTGCCATGGCCGGGGTTTTGGGTACATCAGTTTTAAACTTCAAGGATTGCATTAGGGTCCATATGTCTAATACCTGTTTATCTCGGATTTTTTTATCGGTGGCCTGAGGTCAGGTCAATTTCGTGACCTCTCCATTATAAGTCAATGGAAAAGTTCAAATACGATCAGATCATGCTAATTCCTTCAGAATGATAGGTATCTCCTTAGCCAATTATTACGATCGGGCGAGAAGGGCGTCTAGCGTGTTTTTCGTGCAGTATATAGGAACATGTGAGTATGAGCGGCCCGGCGCGGTCCATGTACCGACGCTTACGCTTTTGAGAACCTTATATCTCGGCAACCGCCCGTCCGATTAACAAGCGGTCTTATTACTGAGTGGCCCCATCCCCCTATCCTGTATGAGACTAGCGCCGACTCATGTTGTTGCTCACCACGGCGCGGGGCACATGCAGCGTGAGGGGTGTCGGAAATAATTTTATCGCAAAAACTCCGCAACGGCTGGGCCGATAGTGTTCAAATTGTATGTGTGGTTAAGGACTCATCAGCTACGACCTTTCCGCAAGTCACAGATCGGGTGCATCTGTCCATAAGCACATGCACACCCCTTTTCCATGTCTTGGGAACGGCTGGGCCGATTGTGTTCAAATTTGGTGAGTGGTTAGGGACCTCTAAGCTGCGAGCAGGGGTGGGGTCTATTCAAGTCAGGGGTGGGGTACATCTGCACGCCAGCACGTGCACACACCTTTTCTATATCTCGGAAACGGCTCGGCCTATAATGTGTTCAAATTTGTTGTGCAGTTAGGGGTTCATTAGCTACGAGATTTCCACAAGTCAGTGGGTGCATCTGCACATGTATACGTGCACAGTCACACTCTTATTCTGGAACATCTAACCCCGCATACCAGACGCATCATGAGTAGTAAGTACATTTCGTTCGCGCTCGCTCGTTCATCGCCAACGGCGTCTTTCTGGTTTATGTATCAGTTACAAGTTGCGACCAGCGACCTCCTGTAAGCTCATCCGAGGTCATGAACACTTTTTTGCCAACAACTCTCGATAGGATGAAGGTATCAATGTGTCTGTTTCAGCAAGACGTGCTACCTGACAGTGACTTGACACTGAAATAAATTTTGACTAACTACCACCTGGTAAACGAAGTCATAACAAAGAAAAACCTTGCGTACAAAAATGCTTGTCATTTTACGAACCTAAAACCAATGAGCACTCGTTAACTAAGGGTTGACAAACCTCGCACCAATGCCTAACATAGCAGAAACAAACCCAAAACAAGTCAGTGACTAAGGCACCAGCAGCCGGAACTAACCCATGATGAGGTCGTTCCCTACTGCTCACGATACCTATACCAAGTCAGTACAAGATGTTGACAAACCCGAATACAAGGGGTTAACTAACCCGATACAAACCTCCCGCCCCGTCCCCGCCGGGAATCAAATGCGTGAAGGATGCTAACAATCAGCGGAGATACTATAACAGCAATCTATCAGCTAGATCATTTTGAGAATTTATAAACCGCATGTTTATGTAAATCTAAGAAAATTATTTCATCATTCTTTCGAAAATTCGAGCTCTTCTCTGTGCCCCAGTGACAAAGTATTGCATGGTTTTGGGTTAGTCATTTGAGCTACACGGTACCACGGTTTGTCAATAAAACCAAGCCATGACGAATAGTTAACTTATGTTGTTAACTAACCCTTGAGCAATTAGATGTAAACGAGCCCGGAACTGATGCAAAATCGGGGAGGTAGCAATTATTGTGGAATGAAAACGAACCCAAAGTTAATTTTGACTTAGTTTTGACCTAGTGATGCACTGGTTTTGATCTTGATTAGGTCAAAACAAAGTCTACCCTGGTGAACTTTTTTCAGTGATGTCAGCACCCATACCGTTTGCTGTGAAGTGAAATATTCCATGATCCATCATACCAACCAGTCGGAGGTGTCAGCCGTTACTTCGTTTATTTTAAAAGTACCATGGTACGATATTTTGCATTTGGGGACGGTCGTGTTCTTTTCCTTATTTATCTACACTGAAAGCTTAAGGATTTTCTGACGGTTGATCATCCTGTTGCATTACAAATCATTTGCACACATTGCAAGGAAGGTGAACTGAATCCTGCTTGGTACCATTACTTGTACACTTTGATTAACTAAGTTTCGTTTAGTAGCTTACTCTTTTTTACAACAGTGAATTTAGCTAACCGGTTCTAATTTAGTTCCTTAGTATTTTCGGACAGGTAGACTCATAGGCACCTAAATCATTTAAACGGTTGACACAAATGACGCCACTGGTAGACCTTGCAGATTAGGCCAGAGGCTTTGGCCTCCTCGAAATCACCTGAAATCTGCACATGTTGACACATATCCTGATAAAAAGAGAAAATATAAGCGGCTAGTTAAAGTACGAAAGTTTCTTTATATCAGCAATGGCATGAGCAGGAAAAAAATCGATAAGTTTTCATAAATTTATGAGCCTTCATCAGATTTGACCCCTAACAAAGGAGTCAAAACCATTCGTTATAGATACATCAATGAATGCCACTGTTTCTTGGTAGAGATAATTGTTTTCCAAGTCACATTGTTTTATGCGATTAAAGGACCACCGCATCTCACCAGTTGTAAACCGCGAGTCTTTAAACAGTTGTATTTCGTATTCTCAAAATAAAGAGCCATCAAATTTTAAACGCTATTAGTCAGACCATTTCTATCTTCTCCTGACTCTTGCGTGGAGGCATTCAATCAGAATGCTGAATGCTCTACACTTTGCAGTACACAGTACACACTCTAGTCTCGTGCATTTTGAGCGATGGTAGCGTCATCTCCAAACAGTTCTCTTGTGGACGGCGCCGCCACATCTGTGCTGAGTAGAGGGCATTGCCGTTGTTTCGTTTCGTTACAGGTGGCGCTACTTGCAGCGTACTTCGTCCCGCGTCCAGCATTCAACAATGCTAGCAATGCAATATCCGCATTTAAGTGTGTGCGTTTTTTTTAAAACTAATTTTGTGTGAAAAATAAGCATATTTAATCCGCCGTGTGGTTTAGGGGTATGACGCTTTGCTCATAACAAGGTGCAGTGGGTTCGAGGCTGGGAGAAAGCACGTTTTTTGGCCCGCGTAGATACGACTTATGAGCAAGCACAAAGCGCGGAGCGAGTTCTTCGTGGTAGAAAGTGGGAAAAATCGGAGTATGAGCGACCCTACCCGGCCCATTGCCACGCTTTCGAGAGGTTTATATCTCTGCAACCGCACGACCGATTGACAAGCGGTCTTCTTTGCTGAGGGGCCCCATCTCCCCTTACCCTGTATGACACCGTACCGACTCACGTTGAGCTCACCACGGCGCGTGGCGCGTGCCGTGTGAGGGGTGTCGGAAATAGTGTTCTCGGAAGAACTCCGCAACGGCTGCCAGACTGGGTCGATTGTGCTCCAATCTACTGTGTGGCTAGGGATCCATCAGCTGCAACCTTTTCACACGTCAGGGATATGGTGCCTCTGCACGTGCGCACGTGTACACCTCTGTTCTTTACCTCGGGAATGGCTGGGCCGATTTTATTCAAATTTAGAGTGTGGATAGGGGCTCATTAGTTACCAGCTTTACACAACTCAGGGGCTGGGTGCATCTGCGCGTTCGCACGTGCATATCCCTAATCTATATATCTGGAACGGCTGGACCGAGTTTGTTCAGATTTGGCGTGTAATTAGGGGCTCATAAGCACGAGTTTTCCACAAGTCAGGGGCTGCATCTGCACATGCACACGTGCAGTATGTACATACATTTTCTTCGCGTTTGCTCGTCCATCTCCAGCAACGGCGTCTTACCGGTTATATTCAGCCAGCTGGCAACTGGCGAGGGAGGGTCGCCACACACCAAGGAGGACCGTGTCGCCATCTACCTGCCGCACATTAAATTTCCTGACCAAATTCATCACTGGTGAACCGGGCGCGGGCATACGGCGGGTGGTGGATCTTTGGTACTGTTTACGCAACAAAATCGACTTAACGGCACCCGGGCCCGATGCCACCGTAACCATTGGGACTAAACTTCTACAAACAAGACTGATAAAGATCAGAAATAAATAAGATGATATTGATCTTATTCATCATGGACTTCAATGCAAATCTGTTGGTTTGATTTAACCCGCACCGTGCCGTTGCTCGGCGCCATCCACCTCGCGCCGGGGGGGAGGGGGAGGGGGCGTTTCGACGCCCCCCCCCCTTCTAACTCGGCTTCTAAGAAACGTAGAGCAAAGCGACAAACGATGTTCGAAAATCCGTAAAAATCATTTCGAAACTACCTGAATCATCTTTTTCGCTCAGGTCAATATCGAGGTCACCAGAGGTCACTGAAGGTCAAAATTTATAAAATATTGACTTTTGGGAATTTTCGCCATTATCTCGGGAACTATAATAGCTAGGAATAAAACAAAACAAAAAACAAAAGAAAGCTCTTGTAATGCTCTTTCGTCATAATGTCATCAGATTTGACCTCAGGTCAATAGTTTAGGCTTTAGAGGTCATCAATTGTCAAATTGTTTTTTTTTCTGGGAAAACTTCGTTCGCGAATAACTGTTTAGGTATTAAAGGTAGATCATTTATTTTAGCACAATCGTGCTTCCCTCGTTAAGGCACATCGACACATTTACAGGATGACCTTTAAGGGTCAAGTTCAACATTTAACGTAAGGTAAAGGTCACGGTTGGTCATGTTGCATATGAGTCGATGCGTCTTTACGAGTCAAACACATTGGCGCCACTTTCGCGCTTCTATCTCACCTCTATCAAAAGGTATTCGTAAGCAAGTGCTTGTGTCATCTGTGACCTCAGGTGACCTTTAAATGGGTCACGTACCAAAATTTGCACATTGGTCATCAATAATGGCCTAAGGAGACATAATGCTGAAAGAATGGGACTGATCTGATGGGTTTCCTCTGAAAAGGAGGAATTTAAATTTGTCTCCATTGACTTACCTATAATGGGGAGGTCACGAAATTTACCTGACCTTAGGTCACCGATATACAAAATCTGAGATATACAAATTTTAGGTAACGGTACCCTTATGTAATCCTGAAAGTTTGTCCACCTTTAAAATGTGACCACCCGCGATGGGGAGACGGCGGAATCCGCGCCAGCGTCGGGAGTGTATCGGTACTCCGTACGGGATTGTGTCCGGCCGGTGCCGGCGGACGCCGCTGAGGCCGGGGAGCCACCCCCACCCGTGTCTGACGTTGGGGACCGAGTGTGGATGCGTCGCCGAGGGACGCGCTGCACGGAAACGTCGCGCCGCGGGACAGTGACGGGCGTGGTGTCGCGGCAGGTGGTAGAGGTCAACGGAGTGCCGTGGCACGTGAGAGACGTTCGGCCCCGGTGCGGAGGGGGTGGGGACGGCGACGGGGGCAGTGACAGTGCCGACGATGGGCCGCCGATGTACGTGTCGTGTGTGGACGGTCAACCGGAGGCGGAGGACGGTGCTGGCGCGGCTGTAGACACGCCTGAGCCGGCAGAACACGCGGTTGGGCCGGCCAGGGACGAGCTGGTGCCACCGCGCCGGAGCACCCGCCTGCGGAGGGCGCCGCAGTGCCATTGTTGTAATGATTCGTAATGCGTTGTTGTGATCCATGAGAATCAGGGGGGTGTGTGTTGTGCGGCCGCGCGGGACGGAGGTGCCCGGCGCGTATACGCACGAGCGCCGCACGAGCCGTGCGGCACGAGACGTATTGTTGCCGGCTCTGACGGCGGCGAGGCGACGGCAGCCGTCAGTGTGGCGCGAAGGAGCGCAGCCGACGGGTGGCTGCTTAGTCCTGTCGATTCTGTAACGTTTGATTGTACCGTCGTACTATACCGTAGCGTAATTCGTAATCGTAATTCAAATACATTCAAATACACATAATAAACAAACAATGATGTAGATTTTCGGCGGGAGAGGGCTTAGTTAATTTAAACCACAACTCTGTGAGTTATTTTTGCCACGCTCTCGTCTTTTTTTGTTGTAATAGCTCCTAAACTAATGCGACTATTGTCGCTCAATTTTCAGTCATATTATTCGATCGCTCACATCGACTGTTCAGATGAGCTTCCTGTGTATCGCTAGTTGACAATTTGTTTATTTTTCGAAATGTTTCGGTTACACATCGGACATGTCATCAGCCAGGACAGCGAGAGTTGTGTCCGGCTCCCAGATGGCCAGCTTTCACAAAGCAGGGACAATGAATGTGAAATCAGGCTCGCAAACTCGATAATCCACCTTATCGACAGATGAGAAATTATGCAAAATCAGTTACATTACCTGAAGTTCGCCGGTTCCGTTCACATGGCTGCGGGGCAGTACGTTTCGCGTATCTTCCATGTATCGTGTGGCTTGAAATGTGCTAACAGTAGCAGTGTTCATTACACATATCCATTTCTTTGTCATGTCTCGGTCAATTACAGTAGCGTAACATTCCTCATTCCCAGCCTTTCCAGTCATTTAACTGCAGATCATTGTTGGTCTTTTGTGTGTTATGGGCTCTGTGTGAGTTACGGCTCTTTCCATTACGAATACCTGCCACTAACAGTCTCCTTCAACGTATAGGACAAGGCCAGGTTAGAACTATAATACACTGCCATCTCACTGCCCACACATGTCACGGATTATCACACCCAGCTAGCCAAACGCCCTGCGCATTGCGAAGTACCGGCCGAACTCTGAAGTCTGTAAAGCGTGGAAGTCCGTTTGTCAGACGGTTGTTCTAGGGTGTGAGCATGTGATATTTACTGTGGAGTGTGGATGTATGTAGGTACGCGGATGCCTCGGTTGCCACGATACCCTTGTGCATGATGTGCAATGGTGCTGTCTGTGCCGGTCTGTCCATGGCATCACAGCGCGGCAACTCGGTTCCAGCGCTGTAACTGGCCGCGAGGCAAGGTGATGGGCGGCTCCTCCGTGTTGAACTACATGGTGTACGTGCGCGGCAACCGGCTCGACTACGAACAGTGGCACCAGAACGGCAACTACGGCTGGGACTTCGAGACGGTGCTGCACTACTTCAAGAAGTCCGAGGACAACAGAAACCCCTACCTCGCACGCAACAGTAAGGATAGAGCTTCCCTCTCCACAATTTCATTTTCACAATGATGCGAGGAACAGCCAGAAGGGTGGGCAATTTAGACCATGAGGATGACAGGGTGAGGTGCAGAGCAATGAAACATTACCGCTCCCCTTCATGACTGGTAAAAACCCTGTCAGCAAAGACGGGCGCGCCATCGGCAGGTGAAAGGGAACACAAAGGTGACAGGCGCTTTTGGGCCCAACAATGCGCTGAACACTGAGAGACTGTTTTGCCAACCACGCCAATCACGTCCCCGCAACCCTCAAATCTCTGCAATTACTCTCACCTGAGGTCATTCAGTGGACGGCGGTTGCTTCACCGTCGTCGAATCAGGAGAACGAGTTACGATCGTGCGACATTACGCCCGTCATGTGCACTTCACCGGAAGATGAAGTGGTGGCATTGTCAAGTGCCTATGTATTTTTAGTAGGACTCCAATAACTTCGCTGTAGATCAAAGGGTGGGATACGAAAAGCTCCTAGCCCGCGGCCGATGGTTATGCCCCACAACGCTTGTGCCCTTCTGAAAACACAGCCATCTGTTCTGATTGGAAAGAAATACGAGACAACTGCTTATAAGAAATGGGTCGGTTGATTTTAATCAGCTATCTTTATTTCATCGTGCATCCAAATCCATTAATTGCGGTATTGCATTTAAAAAAGTGGCCCCAAAAGTCACTCTTGCGCCATTTTTGTCGGGTCCTTGTATGGCTTCTGTGGTGGTCATACGGTACGACACCACTGCTCAGTGCTCAGTGCTGCTGGGCCAGCTCTCGGCTCACCTGCAGCGGCGCTGTTCGTTCGCAGAGCATTACCACTCGACGGGCGGCTACCTGACCGTGCAGGAGGCGCCCTGGCGCACCCCGCTGGCCACCGCCTTCGTCTCGGCCGGCGTCGAGATGGGCTACGAGAACATCGACTTCAACGCCCACCAGCAGACAGGCAAGTCGATCCGCACGGCTCGCTCCTCCTTTCATTGCAGATCGCAGCACTCACAGGTTTACTTATTGCGCCCGTGAGCAGATTGTGTCGGCTGTGATGGAGAGCGAGTCTCACGATTTCCCTATAGACAGGATGCTACTGCTAGATTGCTTGTTTTGATTTTCATGACGAATTTCAATAGGTATTTGAATGGGTAGCTATTAGAAATGCTCTAGCTGAAAGATGTGGGTACTTTAAGTCCCTAAATGCTTTTTAATTCCTACTCGATACGCTCCAACTTTAAACGCAATGTTTGGTCTGTAGTTATATCGCAAGGTGTTCAGAACTGCAGCCATTCGGTTCAATCAAAATGGGTGGAATTGCAATGGAGTATCGAATCTCTGAACCCCCTTGAACAGCATCCCTGGATTTGGACCAGCAGTCTGGCGGGGTGAAGTTGGGTGAGGTCAGAGGGAAGGGCCCGACTAACACGTCTCAGCTGGTCAGACCACCTCCACGCGAAGCTCCCTGGAAGCTGCCACTGGACCGCCGAGGAGGGGCGTTCTCCGGTCTTACAGCTTGGTGATCGGTGCCTCAGCACCCGAGCCGGCAGCAGGTGCGATGGGGCTCACTACTCCCGTGTGTGACATACACGTCAGCGCCCCCGCCGGCGCCCGCACAGGTGTTGTTTGTGGGCGGGCAGGAACAGCCTCAGGCAGGGCCGCCTGGCCTTGTGCCCTAGTCAGAGCACCGGCCTTGCGTGACCTTGTACGGCGGATCATCGGCCGTCGCCGGCCTTGTAGTGGCCCCCGGATGCGCCTCTCACCGGCGCGGCGGCCGGCCCGGGGTGAACCTGTGCGCCATTTGGCCCGGCTGATTGGTGCCGTGGGAACAGTGTCGGCACCGGAGGTGAGAGTGATTTCCCCTTGGAGTCTGGAGCGCCCCTCCCCTTCCAACCCGCGGTAAACAGGGCGTTTTGTCCAGGTACACAGGGCAGGAGCGGGACTCCCCGTCGGTCGGACGACAGCAGCCATCAAAAGCGGCCCCTGACAATCACCAGAGCACTGACAGGCTGTCCGTCAAAAACACCGCACCCCACCAGGTCCTCTCGTGCGAGATGCCTCTATCAACCCAATCTAGCCTTGACCGACCCCTCTGATCGCCCTGCTTCAAAAATACTTTCATTTCTATTCGGATAGCACCCTCGTGTACCTCCTCTCAAACACGCTGAATATACCCCGGTTTCTGGGGCTTTGTCACTGGCCGCGTGAGCATAGTTGAGTCGGTTGTCCGTAGCCGGCTGATGCGTGTGCCACTGTGGCGCGCAGTGGCGGTTTCGCCGCGGGGGCGGCAGACGCGGCGCGGCAGCTGGTCGCCAGATCCCTCCCGGCCGTTTCACTTTCCGCGTGCGTCCCTTGCGCGGCACAGGCGAGCGCTTCTGCCGGATAAAAACGGTGGCGGGCAGGCGGCGCTCGGTTTCACTATCGCCGGTGCGGCAGTCTGCGATCCGTGCTGATGGCGGGATCAGTCAGGCCGACACGGGCTGAGTCAGTCTGTAATCCGTGCTGACGACGGGATCAGTCAGGCTGACTCGGGCTGCGTCAGTCTGCAATCCGTGCTGATGGCGGGATCAGTCAGGCTGACACGGGCTGCGTCAGTCTGCAATCCGTGCTGATGGCGGGATCATTGTACATTGCAGACTACCGACACATTGTAGACACATTGTAGGCTACCGCCACGATGTGATCGGAAAAGCCTGTCAGATCAGAAATACCTGTCATTTTCTGATGCGCCACAAACAACCAGTCACAAATAGCTTACAGGGGCAGAAGAGCCCGATGTAGGAGTATCGTTTCTATCGCGCTGACCTCATTTGGCCGCGCTTGTTTTCGCAGAGTCAAGTTGGCAGATTAGGTAGCTGTTCGAGGTATGCGAGATTTGAAGTTAGGCCATGTTTGTACTGGTTTGACTTGATTATGCCGACACATGACTGCCCATTTTGGCTTGTTTTACTGTTTGCTGGGTTAACAGGAAGCTATGCTCATCAGGAAAACATATGTTGAAGTCGGTCAGCGATCATCCCAGGGCTGCCCATTAGAGAGCTAGTTGTGATGTTATCCGCACCTTTCTGATCCATCTGTGACGGCCGCTCGGGTTCAGTATATCCATCCGTGAGTATATCCATCTGTGACGGCCACTCGGGTTCAGTATATCCATATGTGACGGCCACTCGGGTTCAGTATGTCCATCTGTGACGGCCACTCGGGTTCAGTATATCCATCTGTGAGTATATCCATATGTGACGGCCACTCGGGTTCAGTATATCCATCTGTGACGGCCACTCGGGTTCAGTATATCCATCTGTGAGTATATCCATATGTGACGGCCATTCGGGTTCAGTATATCCATCTGTAAGTATATCCATCTGTGACGGCCACCAGGGTTCAGTATATCCATCTGTGAGTATATCCATCTGTGACGGCCACTCGGGTTCAGTATAGCCAGTAGCAAGTAAGATAGTACTGTTCTTTATTGCAGAAAGGGTTCGCGAACCAACTTCGTCTTGAGACCTGACTCTCTTTCCTGCGCTCAGTTTGGCCATTTCCGACCCCCAGGTCTGACGATAGGGGGAGGCGTTTCGGTCCACACTATCTCCAAAACTACTGGGCCGATTTGGAAAAAAAATCAAACAACATTCGATGTTCCTGTGAACAATCTCTCAGGTTAACATGCTAAATTTGATCTCAAGGTCAGGCCATAGGTCAGGTTAAATACCAAATTCTTTGCCGTTTTCGATGGATAGAATCGCCGCACGAAATACCGATATTAAACCCATATGCAGCCCATAGATCGGCATGAATCGTGTCCCTGGTATTTCAAAGTACCGTTCTAAGCCTTTGGTGACCATGGGTCAGATCAAGGTCATCCGAGGTCACAAGATCAAAAGGGTCAAACTGCTGATTTCGGTCATCATGCGTTACAGAATATGTTTCTGACTATGTTTTGCGTCTATAACGCCAAAGATGACCTTAGAGCATTGTTTATTTGATACAAATGAGATACAAAATGAAAAACGGAAATGCATGGAAATGCTCGGAAATGTTATGAAAAGTATCCATTTTGACCTTTTTAATAAAAATGATTTTCTTTTTTTAAATCGCAACATTTTTGGACATTTCTTCTCAAACTTGTATAAATTTGTAAAAAGAAATAGCAATTTGATACTTGTTTTTTACTTTTTTGATCAACAAAAATTGAATTTGTATTTTTTAATGTGACGTCCGTGACGATTGACGTGTGGCTGTGTCCGCAGGCTTCATGATCCCGCAAGGCACCATCCGGCGCGGCTCTCGCTGCAGCACCTCCAAGGCGTTCATCCGACCTGTCCGGCTGCGCAAAAACCTGCACACCGCCATGCACTCACACGTGACCAAGGTAAGCTCGGAGCTGGCGTGTCACAGTAAAGAAAGCCGTTGGTGGAGTTTATGCCGCCCCTCCCTTTAGCTGTGACCCCCTTATGCATTGTGGATTGTGAGCGGGCGTTTTCTTCTATTTCCGCATTCCCTAATATCTCCGAAGCATGATAACCTAAGCAAAAGGAAGTCGTTTGTTTTCTTCAGTTCTATTTAATTTTTCTTCCTTTGCACCGGAATCGTCCGGTCGACCGAATAACGGCTTCTGGTGGTCATTCCTTCCCAACGCTCACTGGTTTGTTAGCGAAGCCTACCGAAGTAACGAACAGCATCCGGTTAGCCTTATGCACTGTTGCAGTCCCTGGTGGTATTGGCAGAGTTTAGTCGGGCGTTGCAGTTTCCAGTGCCAGTGGCCGCATTATGAAGCTCACCATCAGACATAAAACAAAAAATGCAAAGTTGAAAATATTTATCCAACATTTCCAAGCGATTTCATATTCAATTTCTATCGGATATAAATACCAACTAAAAGTTACATTTATACAATATTGTATCACATCTTCTTACCTAGGTATTTATTGAACTAAAGCTATGTTCTGACTCTTGTTTACGATATAGAAACATAACTTTCGCTCAGCTAAGTTTCTGCTGGGCACTCATCTTAAAACCATCTCGTTAAGTCAAACCATCTTAGTCGAGAACAACATGAAGTACTGAACAGTGAAGTAAAACACACATATACACACACACACACACACACACACACACACACACACACACACACACACACACACACACACACACACA
>JARFNZ010011238.1:0-11238 GCA_031763405.1 Balanus nubilus
CTATAAAGGTCACCACGTGACCTTGACCTGAGGTCAAATTTTGAGATTGACCTCCAGAGGTCATCATGTATATGTTTTGATGCGCCCCGACGAGAGAAACACGATGGTGTCAGAATAAACGCTCTATTTTTAACAGTTAAAAATAAATTTTGACCTTTGATGACCTCTGGTGACCTCATTTTTGACATGAGCGAAAAAATGATCGAAGCAGATTCGAAATGATTTTTGACGAGCTTTCGGACGCTTTTTCCGTTTTCCGCTAAGTGCCATAGGAGCCGAGTTAGAAGGGGGGGGGGGGTGTTCAAACACTCCCCGGCACGAGGCGGGTGGCTCCGAGCACCGGCACGGCGCGGGTTAAGTTGAAAAGATCTACGGAAAAAGCATTATTTAAATGAAGGATGCAGATGATTGAGAGCGAGCTTCTCAAGACGTATAGGCCTGATAACCCGCGTTCGATGGAGGGGGGGGGGGGGGCTGAAACGCCCCCTCCACTTTTTCAGATATCTCCCAAAATAACGCTATAAGCGTCACCAGATTTTGCAGGCCCCTTCCGAAATCAATTCCACACATACTGGCCAAAGGAAAGTAATGAGCTCATGATTGGTCGTCCGGAAATACCGTCAGAGTGACGTCATGTTTTCCCATTTTAGGCCAACAATAGTGGTTTGCGGGAAACGCTCTCAGGCGCACAGTGTGAAAGATAAAGTCAATTGTTTGATACAAAACGACTGTGAATAGATTGGGCTATTAAACTGCTATATCGTTTTTTTATTTTGGAAGAATTATAAAATTGTTAAAAGTGAAACTCAAAATTGTGAATTTTGCCATATTTTCCAAAATTTTAAAGATTTAAAAAACGAAATTAATGTGTTACAGACCACCTCGATGCATATATGTACCAAATATGAAGTCAATATCTTAAAAAATGATGGAGTAATGGCCTTTCAAATGTTCAGATCCTTCCAATTAAGAGGATACCCATCAGATCAGTCCAATTAGTTCGGGATCATGTTTTAGGGCAGTATTGATGACCAAAGTACTAATTTTGATAAGTGACTTCTGTAAAGGTCATCTGAGGTCATCCGAGGTCACTTACGTTTAT
Organism: Balanus nubilus; assembly: GCA_031763405.1. Lineage (NCBI taxonomy): Eukaryota > Metazoa > Arthropoda > Thecostraca > Balanomorpha > Balanidae > Balanus > Balanus nubilus. The sequence goes on from JARFNZ010011238.1 coordinate 1,103, forward strand.
TTTGCCAATAACTTTTGATAGGAAAGAGCTAGAAGCATGCGGAAGGTACCAATGTGTTCGGCTCATCAATACACATCGACTCATATGCAACATGACCCACCATGACCTATTGAGGTCATCACGTTACCTTGACCTGAGGTCAAATTTTGAGATTGACCTCGAGAGGTCATCATGTATTTTTTTCGATGCGCCCTGACGAGAGGAACACGATGGTGTAAAAAAACGTTCTAGCTTTAACAAATAAAAAGTTGTTAGCGAAAAACCTTTTCCAATAAAACAGGCATTTTGACATTTGATGACCCTGGAACCTAAACTATTGCCCTTAGGTCAATTATGATGTCACGTTGACTAAAGAGCGCTTCAAGGGCTTTCTAATGTCTTTTTTTAGTTTCTTCCTAAATAGTATAGTTCCCGAGCTAATGGCGGAAATTCCAAAAAATGTTAATATATAGGAAATGTTGACCTGTGATAACCTCTGGTGACGTCATTTTTGACCTGAGCGAAAAAATGACTGAAGGAGTTTCGAAATGATTTTTGACGAGCTTTCGAACGTTTTTTCCGCCATGTGTTATAGGAGCCGAGTTAGAAGGGGGTGTTTAAACATCCCCCGGCACGAGGCGGGTGGCGCCGAGCACCGGCACGGCGCAGGTTAACCCGGCAGTTGCTGGGTCATGGGTCAGGTCAGGGTCAGGTCAAAGGTCAAAAATGAGCGTTTTTGCATTAAGGGTTTAGAGACATCACGCTCCGTAGCTCTGTTGCTCTGTGCTTTGAAAGGTATTGTGTAGGTACTTCATGACTGAAAATCGGTACTAAGCAAAGATCAAAGGTCAAGGTCATGTCACGAAGGCCACTAAGTGCGAAAGTTGCATAAAAACCGTGTGACACATGTTTTATGGGTAGTTTCAGACATAGAATGCGATGGTAAGGTTCATTTTGCAATATGACCCCATTTTGAGTAAAGGTCAGGTCAAGGTCAGGCCAAGGTTAGGTCAAAAAGGTCACATTTTGAAACACATAATTTGTGGCACCATCACACCCGAACTGTGACGCCAGGCATGGCCAACGTGCGACGGGAAATGCAGATTTGTGCTGCAGTAGGGCTGCCGACATTTTGAGCATCTTCTGTGACTGAGATCACCGCTATGACTTGGTCAGTGTTGCTCCGAGTGTCGGAACTTCGTTGTTGTTGGTATATCATGCTGCTTTTGTGCTCGTCACTCTTGGCTGCTAAAAAGAAGTTGATCTGCCGCAGAGGACTTCCTTTTGATGTTGAGCGTAATCTCAGTTTGTGGAAGATCACTTTTTTTTATAAATTTGAAGTTATGTTTTTGTCTCATTTTTTGCGTCTTTTTCGGTGCAGTGCAGCTAACTTATTATGAGCTAGATGTGGATGGTTTTCACATATGTGATACAGAATTTCATCAGCTTTCCAGTGATTGTAAGTCCAAAGACCAGCGACGAAGCCTATAGGAGTTAAATATATTTTTATGAGTGGATACATTTTTATGAAACACCCTGTATAAGCATCAGCTCAGTCTACTTCTTTCAGGATCATGTTATCAGTAGACCATTCTTGCTGAGGACTTTATACTTTTTGTCCTTTGACTTCCTACAAGGTCATACGAGCTCACCTGAAATCGCCAAAACATTTTGCTAACACATAATGGTTGAATGAAGCTGAATACTTGTGAAAGGCAGCAACGTATTTGTCTCGTCAAGATGTTTGATCGTAAACGCAACATGACCTACTCGGATCACGATGTGACCTTGCACTTCGACAAATAGAAATAAAAATTGGCAAATTACAAAAATTATCTTGCCAGTTCACCACATATTACGAATGGAGGAGACGACTTGACGAGACGCATCTTGACAAAACAAACGCGATCATTGCATAATTATTGCTAATTCTACATGACGCAAAATTGTATTTATGAAAAATAGTTTGGCCTAAAAGCCTTTAAACTTCTACTGACCACGGGAGCCTAAGCTATTCTTCTCTGCCATAATTCGACGGCATCTTAACGAAAGCTTTTTTGAAGAGCTTTTGAGTGTTATTGTTTCCTTTTTCATTATAGTTCCCAGGATAATTTCGAATTTCTGAAGCAATGTTCACATGAGGGAATTTTTTTTGTATGACCTTCGGTAACCTCAATATTGACCTGAGCGAAAAATCACTCAAATGGATTCGCAATGGTTTTGACGAACTTTAAAGTTCTTACTTATTTCGTTTTACTTTTTGTCAACGTCCCATAGATGCCGAGTTGGGAAGGGGCGTCGAAACGCCCCTCCCGAGTGTATTATGAAGGTGGCGCCTTTGACTGGCATGGCGCACATTATTTTTACATTTGGTCGTCAACGTCGCATCCTTTATGCCGTGTAAAGAAAGAAAGCGAACGATATAATGAGACGCATAACAACTTACGCTTACTTTCCCGCATTCAAAACCAGATAAAGTCAGTGAGTGGGACAGGCCGTGTCCGGCTATGTTGGACACGTAAAAATTATGCCGACTACCCGGAATTTCCCAATCGGGCGTTAGGGTCAGGACTTGCGCAACAGCGCGGGTTCTGACCGCGAAAATCCGTCCATTCAGAAGTTCAGACCAAATTCATAACAAAATGAATTACTTTTTGCTTATATTTGGGCATGTCAGAATTCAGATTGAATAGCTGTTTTTGTTTGGGGTCTGAAGATGTAAGAATTCAGATGGATAACTCCAGCTTTTCCTGAGATTTGTTTCCCTTTTACCCTCATGATCTTATTCTTGCTATAAAGATGCATGCAGCTTGCCTAAGCTGATGGAACAGATTGGTAGGTCTTGGGTGGGATGTCACTGCCACAGGCTTCTTGAAGGTGATTTGTGTTTTTACTAGTTCTCTTGTTTTGTTGTAGAAGCGCCATTATTGAAGTGTCTATGAATTGAAGTCACATGTATCATTTCTATGCCAATCTGATTGTATCATTGTCTCATACAGCATGTCATTTTGCCAAAATTCAACAACAAATAAAACAAACCTCATTTGCAGTATCTACACTGTTGAGTTGGAGGGAGAGTAACCTATGGAGTCAATGTGCTTGAGAACCCCAATTAAGAAACAAAATTCATCACTACTGATATTTGCTTCAAATGCAACTAGTAGTTAACTTCTTGGACATGCCCATTGCCCAGTCATACCTGATGAATGGTGAATACTTTTGTCAGTATTAATATCATCATTCATAATTTGAAGTTTTTTTTTGCCAAAATAGAAGGTGAGAGTGAAAAATTACTCGCACTTGGTGTCATTTTTTTTTACCTCAAAGCAACACATTATGTGAGACTGGGCAAAGAACATTCACCAATTATCAAACTAACTCCCCCTCCCCTACAGGTCATCCGGCCCACTAGGCAGCCATGTCTGCGATGTACTCGATCCACAAGACGATGCACCCGCCTACGGGCATAGAGCTGAGCCTCTACTGCGGCCTGATGGGCCAGGGTGACCAGCAGCTGGTGGTGGCCGGCTCCAACATACTCAAGGTGTTCCGGCTCGTGCCCGACCCTGAGGCGCTCGACTCAACAGAGGACGGTGAGTTGGCTGGCTGGACTTGTGGCATTGCTTCATTTTGTATGGCGTGTAGCAAGGCGTGCCTCTTGCTGGATGTTAGAATCTAATATGTATCTCTGGTGAATTTATGTTATGCTGATGTTAGAGCTACTCATCTTATTGAAGCTGAGAACGAAAGCCTGAACCGATCCATGCCGGGTAATGAATTATCAATTGAGACATATATGATCTATGTAAATAATAGGCAAAAGGCTTACCTCACTTATGCCTTTTGGAATTTAGGGCAATGATTATCACTACCTGTCCCATCTACCTACTTCAGAAGAGCACCCGAAGACGCGGCTCGAGTGTCTGCTGTCGTTTCCGCTGTTTGGCCGCGTGGCGGCGCTGGCGTCGGCGACGCTGGCCGGCAGCCGGCGCGACTCGCTCCTGGTCGGCTTCGACGAGGGCAAGCTGTCCGTCTGCGAGTACGACCCGCTGCGGCACGACCTCAACACCGTCTCCATGCACATGTTCGAGGAGGATGATATGAGGGTAGGAATGGGGGGAGGGGTTGTGGGATGGTGGAATTGGGAGGAGGGATTGTGGGATGGTGGAATGGGGAGGAGGGATTGTGGGATAGTGGAATGGGGAGGAGGATTGTGGGATGGTGGAATGGGGAGGAGGGATTGTGGGATGGTGGAGTGGGGAGGGGTATGGTGTGGGATGGTGGAATGGGGAGGGGGTATGGTGTGGGATGGTGGAATGGGGAAGATTGATTGTGGGATGGTGGAATGAGGAGGAGGGATTGTGGGATGGTGGAATGGGGAGGAGGGATTGTGGGATGGTGGAATGGGGAGGGGGTATGGTGTGGGAGGAGTTATAGGAAAATGGTATTAGATTGAAGCCGGGGAGGAGGGGTAGTAGTCAAACGGGAAGGAACCGCCAGGGCGTGCCATGAGGGTGTGATTGGGGAGAGTGGAGGGCTAAGGGGCGTTTATGTTGTTCTGTACGCACTGAGCACTACGAGGGAGTCCTTAAATGATCAAGATTGCGTGTAGCAGTGATTAACGACCCGATATGAGATGTTTAACGCAATTCCGAGTTACGATCGCTGACGAAGTTATGTGATACATAACAAAAGCTCCATTCAGTCATACATTGATTCATGTATTCGTATGCCCATCCACAGTCAAAATTGGCTTTTCAGGACAAGTGTCAAAGTACATAGATACAAATTGCACATTTAGAACATTCAAAGTATACAGTAAAATCCACACATATATTGTCGACATTATACATCACCAATCACGATCACCAGCTCTGAACGACCAAACTCGTGGAGTAAGTCAATATTAAAGGGAATGAAAGGGTTTTGGAAATGTTGGCTATAATTTTATGCCAGGGTGCATTTTGAGCCTTGCTATTTATGGTGCATTTTACCCCAAAATACCGAATTCTGTAGTTAAATAAAACTGGAATCGGAACAAGAAAGTTGTAATTACTTGTAAAACGCCACCGATTTACCCAGCACTAGTATTTGCTTGCCCCTTCTCTAATCAAGGATTTATCAATTGGGCGCCTGAGGCCCACACGACAAAAAATAGGACACGATAAGAAATGCCGTGATCATCAGAAAATGTTTGTTGGGTCTCAAAATAAGAAACAGCAGCAATAATCACCTTTCAGCACGACGCCATAACGACTAACAACGATGATTTTCTCATACGCAGAAGTCGCTAAAGGATTTGAATAATGCAGCAATTACAAACCGGACGGGAAAAGTTCTCTAGAAACTCCATAATTCGAAAAAGCCCCTATATAAACATTTATAAGAAGGAATTTCAGGTACGGAAATTGGCAAAATTTAATAATAATGCAATGATTTCCCTATTTCAAGTAATGGCGTACACTCGTACCTAAATCGGTTGTCTATGTAAATGTTAAATGCCACTTGAAATCACGTGAAACCCTGGGAATGTTGACAAAATAATGTCGGGTTTCGACGTGTTTGAGGTAATACTACTCTTAATGTCACTATCTGAGCAAACAATTACGCGTGGGTCCCAAAACTAATTTACGTGGCATTTTTAGGTGGATTGAGACATCATCTAGCAATATGACTTAAATTTATTATTCAATTTATTCTTTTATATTCAAGAACACTGCTGGCTCGAAAAAAAGTGAAAACCCCCTTCATTCCCTTTAATGGCCTGTATGTCATCAATTATTCTGTGTTCATCCACTTTTCTGATGCCTAGGGGTTTTACTAAGTTCGATGTTTATTGTTTACACCACCAGAGCAAGCCAATGCGTGGGCAAAGTTACCCAGATACAACCAGATTATTTAAATGTTATCATCTCAGCCAGCTGTCAGATGTTTTCCTAGGACTAAATTTGCTTTTTGAACTGTCAGCCTCACAACAGCCCAGTTGTATTTCATCTCGTTATCATTCTGATTGCCTCGTTGTGGCAGGCTGGCTCCACCGATAGCGTGGGGCTGCAGATGAGAGTCGACCCGGAGAGTCGCTGCGCCGCTGCACTCGCCTTCGGGAGACGCATCGCCATTCTACCATTCCGCCGAGAGGTGAGTTGTGCCATTCTACCATTCCGCCGAGAGGTGAGTCGTGCCATTCTACCATTCCGCCGAGAGGTGAGTTGTGCCATTCTACCATTCCGCCGAGAGGTGAGTTGTACTGAGTCGTGGCCATCTGCGGACCATTTTACTGCAGTTTCGCCGTTGGGGGAGTGCTGCTACGGTATGCTATTCTGTAGCTAATACATTGACAATCTGCTCCGTTGACAGGGAACTGCTTTTATGACATGCCTTGTTTTGCTGTCGCGTCTCACCTAACCAATCTGTTATTACTTACGATGCAGTTTTTGGCGTTTATAGTACTCGGGCAGGGTAAGAAAGCAGTCCTTCCGATTGTGCCTCAGTTCCCCATCTCTCCGCCAGATGGCAATGGACGAGGAGACCGGCACGCGCCGGGCGCCGGTGCTGCCATCTTATGTCATCAATCTGAAGGAGCTCGACGAGAAATTGTGCAACGTGGCTGATGTCCAGTTTCTACACGGGTACTACGAGCCTACGCTGGCCATACTGTATGAACCGATCAAAACGTTCTCAGGGTGAGTCGGTGATGTCGCAAAATGGCCTCAGAGTAAGCAGCTAGTGTCTGTATTGGGAAATTGTGTTTACGAAGGAGATCGTAAAAAATGGTTGACAATAATCGTCTTCACTGGCTTATTTCTGTGTTGCTTGAACGTTAGGTAGCGCTTAGTTTTTTTTTTTTTGGGGGGGGGGGCTGACTGGTTCAGAGCAAGTATTTTGATATTACCTTATCTCACTTGTGCAATATGCATGCAGTGTAAAGGAGAACATGTTATGGATGATATTGGACTGCATCTGCTTACTTTTCTAGTTTCCATTGCATGACTTTAGATCGCAAGAGGTTTATTTTGTGTTCTCTAAAGATGAATTGATATGTTGAATTAGTAGTCACCAGAAGTTTTCTGGTCTCCCTTGGAGTAAAACACTACTCGCTATCCCACTCGCAGGTTGTCAAACAACTTACCAAGCCTGTCCCCTGCACATTGGACTGTAATTTACTTACACCGTTGAAGCACCCTTTAACCCAACTAACAGATAATTAAATTACCCCTGCACCTACCAATGCCTTGTCCCTGCCTTGTCCTAACCTTGCCGCTGCCCTTGCCGCTGCCCTTGCCGCTGACCTTGCCGCTGCCCTTGCAGCCGCCCTTGCAGCCGCCCTTGCTGCTGCCCTTGCTATACTCTTCCTTCAATATTCAACTACCCCCCCCCCCCCCCCGCCACCGGTTTGCAGTCGTTTGGCAGTGCGGCGCGACACCTACCAGCTGGTGGCCATCTCGCTGAACGTGGAGCAGCGCGTCCACCCCGTGATCTGGACGGTGACCAACCTGCCGTTCGACTGTCTTCGGATCGCGCCCGTGCCCCGGCCGATCGGCGGCGCCCTGGTGTTGGCGGTCAACAGCCTGCTCTACCTGAACCAGAGCGTGCCCACGTATGGCGTGTCGCTCAACACCATCACAGAGAGTAGCTCCAGGTTCCCGCTCAGTGAGTTGACACGTGGGGAGTGGGAACTGGGGAGAGAAGGATTGAAGAGAATGAGGATGGCTGTGAGTAGGGATGGGAAGGACAGCAGAATGGAGGTATGATGGAGATCAGTCGTTTTGTGTAAAGTTGTGATGAATGCTGATGTATTTGATTGGTCAAAGTGCGTGATATTCTTTACTGTTAACTCTCGGTTGTTATAAGAGATCTTCTATATTTTCTTGTATCTCCTTAAGTTTGCACTTAACTTTTCCTTCTTTTATGTTAGTTTAGGAGTATTGTTTACGGTTTAGTGAGCGTTTTTGCCTTTTTCTGCCCACAATATGTACTGTGCTTTACAAAAAAAGCATTTCCATTAACAGACAAAACAAAAAACTCATGAAATTCATGGCATCAAAAATCGGTGTGCCCCAAAACCCAAATCACCAGAACATTGCAGCAAAAGCTACGCATGTAAGCCAATGAACAATAGTACGAACAATACACCGTGTTCTTCCCCGTTTCAGAGCCGGCTGAGAACGTGAAGATGTCGCTGGACTGTGCCCAGTCGGTGTTTGTCACGCCCGACCAGCTGGTGGTCTCTCTCCGCACCGGAGAGCTGTACGTCATCACCCTGGTGGCAGACAGCATGCGCAGCGTGCGCGACTTCAACTTCGAGCGGGCCGCCTCCAGCGTCCTCACATCGTGTGTGAGTACGGCTGTGGTTAGATGCGCCCGTGCTCTACTGAACGGTTCAATCGTATGTTTTCTCTTTGTGAAATGCATTTTTTGTGCTTTATATGTATTGTGATTCTTAATCAACGTTGTGTATTGCCAGGTATTCCTTTGGACCTGAAGCGTAAGATTCAGGTCCAAACGAAAAAGAAACTAAGTTGAAACAAAAAAGGAAAAAGAACAGATGGGAAAACGGGATCGGAGTTATTCGCTCTTGGTTGTTCCCGTCGGCTGTTTCACGTGTATTTATGCTTCATTGCGCGCCCATTTACAATATCTTCTCAGTAGAGAAGGAAGCGTCAACATTTCGACAAACTGAGCACCCCTCTGACTCAACGGCACCGTCTCCGGCCCCTCACCCCTACCTCAGATGACCATGTGCGGGGACAGCTACCTCTTCCTCGGCTCCCGCCTGGGCAACTCGCTGCTGCTGCGGGTCCAGGAGAAGAAGGCCACCGACCGGGACGGAGAGCCATCGGGCAAGAGGCGCCGCATGGACGGCCCGCTGGGCAACATTGAGAACCTCGACCTGGAGGAGCTGGAGGTGTACGGCAGCGAGGACATGTCCCAGACGCAGATGAAGCAGTACACGTTTGAGGTGTGACGTGCGGAGTGGGTCGGTGGGGGCTGGGACTGAGACTGGGGTGGGTCGGTGGGGACCGGGGTGGTCGGTGGGGACCGGGGTGGTCGGTGGGGACTGGGACTGGGGTGGTGGTGTGGTGGGTCGAGGTGTTTGGTTGGTGGAATAGGAGAGACATTTGCTTTGTTGGTGGCTGCTAGGTGACTATATTGACTACTGGAGCTGGTTCGCATGTTTGCGGGCTGGTTCGTCAAGTTATGGCTGGACTCGTCGAGGCTGGACTGGACTTGTCTAGGTGTGTGACATCACACGCTATATTTGCCAGTTGACATTTCTTCGGACATTCTGTATTTCTGTAACAGTAACCATCCATATCGCATATAGTTAACCATCGGCCACTCATTATAAAATATAAACCCGTGGGCCGTGTGTCGCTGTGCTGTCTTCTATCTTCCCTACCTTTAATTCGATCGTCCTTGCATCCATCTACCTTGTCTTTTCTGTAGGTATAAGGACTTCCTTGAGCCCGTTTAGCCCGTTTCTTTTCAAAAGCCACACGGACGAAAGTGCCCTTCGCAAAGAATCTCTGGTAGCTTCAATGCTAGATGAATGAAATACAATTTTGCGGTCAATTTAAAAAAGGGACATTTACATTACCCGCATGTGATGATTTTGGAAATTCACTTTGTACCGTGGGCCTTTTGAAAGTAAATTAACTTCACAATTTCTGACTATAATTCATTTCTTGCATCTGGTATTGGCTTCGAACCCACAACTCCTGCTGTTCAGTTGTTCATCTCCTGTGTCCTCTCTTCGCAGGTTTGTGACAGTATCCTGAACTTGAGTCCGTGCGGCCAAATGGCCATGGGCCAGCCTGCCTTCCTCTCGGAGGAGTTCACCCTGGACGACCCAGACATTGAGCTGATCACTACGTCCGGGCACGGCAAGAACGGCGCCCTCTCCGTCCTACAGCGCTCCGTCCGGCCACAGGTGAGTCAGTGAGACAGATTCATTCATTCGCATTCATTCACTCATTCATTTGTATTCATACATTCACATTCATTCACTCATTCATTTGTATTCATACATTCACATTAATTAATTAATTAATTCAGTCAGTCAGTCATAAATTCATTCACATTCATTCACATTCATTCACATTCATTCACATTCATTCACATTCATTCACATTCATTCACATTCATTCACATTCATT